>PVKY010005485.1:0-17330 GCA_004027775.1 Bradypus variegatus
TTTGGGGAGACATGGTGCCCTCTGTCTGTCATAGGGCTGGAGGTCCATTGGCTGGAGCTCTAGGCGAGCCTGTGGAATGTTCTCTGAGTGCTGGGTTGGCCCTTGTGGATCCCCAACATGGTGGGGTGCAGGGACAGAGAGCTTGCATTCTGCTCCAGATGTCACATGGGGGCTTCTCGTGGGTCCCGGCAGCGAGGAAGCCCTTCACCTGACAGGTGGCCATCTCCTCAAGGGGCTCGTGCAGCCCCTCACAGCTCCTCCCGAACCCGAGGCAGTTTCCCAGCCTTGTCTTGGACCTGCTGAAGCCTGCGGCCAGGGGGTTCTGGGGAGGGTGCTCTGCTGGGCATTTCCTCCTCCTCTTCCTCCTCGGTCTCATCTGGCTCCTGCAGCAGCTCTTTGGCTTCTGTCCACTCCTGGGCATGGGGGGCAGTGGTGAGGAGAGTCTGGCCCAGTCCCTGACCCCAGGACCTTCCCAGGGCCATCTCAGCCCCTGCCCCTCACCCACAAGCTTTCTCAGCGGCTGCCTGCCCACCCTTTGCACACGGAGAGCCCACATCCCCTCCCAACCCCACCGCCCCTCACCTGCTCCCTGTGCTCAGGCGCCCACGTGTGCCACAGCGCCAGGGCGCAGCGCCGGCCCCGTGTCACAGCCCACACGCCATGGGGATTCTCACCACCGGAGCTGAAAGCCACGAGGCGTCCACAGCGAGGACGGACCCGAGCCTGCGGGTGGGGACAGGCTCAGCCTCAGGGACAGGACCCCCCGACAGCTTGGCCTGGCCCTCAAGCCTTTCCCCCTCCATAATTCAGGGACAACCTCAGGGCACGTGGGAAACTGGCCTCAATTTGTGGAGCAGAACTACCAGCATGAGGCTCAGGGAGTTGGGAGCCAAACAGAGAAGGCACCTCCACCGGGGGGATCCTGCTGGTTCTCTCCCTCAGCACTGTGAGTTTTCTAGCTGACCCTTTAAATTCAGTATGTGATGTAATCTGAGGGCATGGTTTCAGTGCCCGAATCTGGGAAGAGGGGATAAAGATCTTGGAGACATTTTTTTCCACCACATTGAGGGCCTGGATTATAGGTAGTTGGTGGGTAAGTAGGGGAGGAAGTAACTGGGCAAGACAAAGCACTAGATAAATAGAAATCACTGCCCCTCTCCTCCTACACAGTTCTAGCCCTGGGTTTTCACCTGGAAATTTCCATGGTCCTGGAACTGGGAGAGAAGGAGTAACACTATCTAACATTTATTAATTGTTTATTTTTGCCGAGCGCTGGCTCATTCTTTTAGGTGCATTATCTAATTTACTTTTTAAAATAACCCTTTAAAATAGGTACTTTATTATCACCGCCATTTAGGAAACAGAGCCTCAGAAAGGGGAGGAAGCAAAATCTGCGCTCAGGTCTTGGGTGGCCCCAGCATCTGTGCTGTGACCCCAGCATTAGCCACGATGCCTGATGCTGTGAGGAGGAAGGACTGTTCTCAAGTTCCACAAATCCCCGGAACACAGACGTGGGGATCCTGGCAGGACCCCTACGGGTTGTGTCCACCCCCACCCCCCACCTTAGATGCTGAGGCAAACACTGAAGGCAGTTCTGGAGGGGCCACTTAGAGACCTACTGCGAGGCCTTAATCATCCTCTGCTAGGCAGGCCCCAGCTGCGGGTCCCTGAACTGCAAAAGTGGCAAGGAGGGCTGGGAAGGCCTGGAAGGGAAGGAGTTAAGGCAGCCCCAGCCATTTCCCTGCATTTGCCTCTGGGAACCTTCAGTTTTGAATACTGACCCCATAGCTGGGCTCTGTGTCACCCCCCACGCACCGTGACAGTCAGGGCGTTGGGTTCCGTGAAGAACAGGTCCCCACCCTGGAAGTCATCGTTGAGGTACAGGAGACCACTGGGGAGGAGGGGAGAGGACAGGAGGCAGTGAGACCCCGGACTGGGCCCAGGCCTGCTGTGGGCATCCTTCCTCTGCCCGCTTGCCTGAGCCCTGGAGGGGCCGCCCACCTGTAGTCTCGGTAGGTGTAGGCTGGGGGCTCCCGCCAGCACTCTCCCGTGTCGGGGTCCAGAACGCAGTTGTCTGCGTGCACTGGGTGACTCAGGTCCATGCGCTGCTCCTGCTCTCCTAGGACACAGGGGGCCTGGAGAATGCCTTTGTGTCCCCAGGCCTCTCTGCCAGCCCCGGGGGCTCACGCCATCCTCCTTGCAGCTCCCAGGGTCACAGGTGGGGAGAGAAGCCAGGCACCCACCCAGGCAGGGGAGTCGGGGTCTTTGAAGACTGCAGCCCACCCAGATTGGGGGTGCTAAGGGTTTGCAGTCCCAGATGGCAGCCTGAGGCTGGGGAGGAGCCACTGGGGTCCAGTGCAGTTACCTTCTATGGCGCTGCGGCACACCAGGTGGGTGAAGGAAAGATGCAAGGGCCTTTCCGGGGAGAAGTAGGCCTGGGTCAAGGTCCGCACACGCTCACTTGCCTCCAGAAGCAGCTGAGCGCCCTGACTGCCCACAGTCCCTGCCTGAGCCAGCTGCAAGTGGCGAAAGGAAGGGCAGGAAAAGAAACAGGCAATGGAGGAGGTCCTAGCTTTAGTTTCTGCCTCACATCTCCTGCTCTCCCAGGGCATTGGTGCTTCTCAGCAGTCAGCTCTCTCCATCAGGCTGAGCTGCTCCTTCCTTCGGCTCCATGACAACAGGCCTGCAGGTCTCAGAACACCCCCTTCCCCAACCCTGGGCATGGACGTGGGAACTCTCAGCCTCAGGAGAGCTCCTCTGCAGGAAAAGGCCAAGCTCTTGTGCCCAGCCTCCCACATAAGCTCTTCTCCAGGTCGGGGCATCACACCAGGGCCTGGCTGCCACCTCTCACCTGCGCAGCCTTGAGCACTGTGAGCCCCTCGAAGTGTTCATGCGGCGTGTGTGGGGAGCGGCGGCCACGATAGCCAGACCGGGCTCCGGCCCCAGCTGCATCCTGGAGAGGACGAGAGCTTACTGTGAAGTCACTCTCATTAGCCCTCTGGCTACTGTCCCCCTCCCTGCCCACAAGGCCAGAAGACCTTTCCTCTGAGCCTCCTGCTCCCTGGAAGAGGCCAGACGCTCCCAGCATTCTCTTGTGGCCCCTAGTCCTGAGCTCCTGTCCTTTCCCAGAGAAAGACTGTCTTCATGGTTGTCTGTATGGTCACTCTTTGGTTCAAATTTGGACTCCCACTCACCAAGGGGACTGTGAGAAACTCTGGAGAGTTTCCCACGGTAGAGAGGGGGCCTCTGAGAGTGTAAGAACAGGTGAGGGGTGGGGGGAATGGCAGAGCTGCAGAGGGGACCCGGGCAGGGAGGGCTTGACCATTCACCCCTGATACATAAATAAGCCAAGAACAGAGTCGTCTCTCTGGAAACAGGATCTTAGAGGGAAGTTTGGCAAGCCCCAGGTCCTAGGAGGAAGTTGACTTGAGGTGGGGGCACAGCCTCTTCCAGAGAATCGCTCTCTGACCCCCTCCCACTTGACACTGCCTCGGTGAACCTACAGAGCCTGTGGCTTCCACCACCTCTTGATGCTGAGTCCCAAGTATCCAAGCACCAGGAGGATTCTCATCTTTAGATACTGGGCTGTCTAAAAGTAGGATCAGTTCTCCCTCTCCACATCCCATTCTTCTGTCTACTCTTTGAATCTCAGTTAAAGTACCAGTACTTAGTTACCCCTGTATACAGACCTCATCTCTGTGAAACCCCCAGGTCACCCAGACCAACTACCCTTCTAGTCTTGTGTTCATTCATTCCACAAAGCTGTCCTGAGCCCCCACCTATGCCAAGCACTGTTACAGGCCCTAGGGATGCAAACGTGAACAAGAAAAGGTCCTTGCTCTCATGGAGCTTATATTTTGAAATGAAAAAATGTTTTTAAATCAATAAGTGAGTGAACATAATCAATTCAGATGGCTATAAGTACTATGAATAAAATTAAAACAGGGTTAGGTTACAATCTTGAGAGTGCTCAAGAAGGGGCCGGGAGGCCAGCTAATTGAAAAGGCAAAACTGAAACCAACTGATGAGAAGGAGACACTTAAGTATGCAAGGAAAAAATGTTCCAGGCAGAGGAAACAGTATGTGCAAAGGCCCTGGGGCCAGAATGAGTTTAGTGTGATTGAGCAACAGAAAGCAGGTCTGACACCTGGGAGCTATGCTTGACTCTGCCCTCTCATCAGCTTCCAAACAGATGTAGTCCTCAATTTCTTTAACTTCTAAATACTTCTCATCTGTCTCCTCTCTGTGCCCTTGAAATGAGGACCTGACCAAAGGCAGTGGCCCTCCTGCTCTACCCCAGAAGTCTCCCCCTCCTTCCAGGCATCCTCTCCCACTGCACCCCACACACTGCCACTAGAGGGACTGGAGGGATCGACGCACTTACGGGAACGCCAAGGACAAACCCCTCCTTAAATCCTTCAAGAGCTGCCCACCACCTGCGGATAAAGTCCAAACTCCTGGCTCAGGCACAAAAGGGCCTTCATCAGCAGCCCCTCACCTACACAACTGGCCTCTCTCCCTCATACCCTGTACTGCAGCCTGACGATGACGCAACAGCTAACACTGAGTCTTTTCTACGGTTTCCTAAGAGACTTACCACATCCTAACCCATTTAGCCCTCACAGCAATCCCACAGCAAAAAAAAATCCCACTATTATTAGCTCCATTCTACAAAGAAGGACACTGAAGTAAGCTGGCCAAGGCCATAGAAATAATAATTGCTGGAGCTGGCCCAGGATCTTAACCCCCATGCTCTACTGCAGTTTCCAGAATAGTCCATATTCTTCTCCCCACCAGGCTGTCCTTCCTCTCCTTCTCTGCCTGGTTAACTCATCCTGAGTCTGAGCTCCAACGCCACCTCTGCTGCTAAGCCTTCCATGGTTTTCAGTTTGGGTGCCTATACTTAGAGTAGTAGGTGCTCCTCTTATCCAGCTTATCACCCGCTCTGATTACGCATCTCCAGGTGTTTCCTTCTTCATACAGAGAACCCCTGAAGAGGGGGGTCTGCATTCACCCTCCTCTCCACGGAACCTAGCAGCTTCTAGTACACAGCAGGTACTGAATGCATTCCAGCCTAGAATGAGCTTCACAATATGGTAGACTTGATCTGGTGACTATGGCTCATTCAACCCAAGCTAGCAGGGATGCAATGGATGAGAAAAGGAGGCTGCATGTCTGCTGAGCCACTGGCCAAGCCAATAAGTGAACTTGTGGCTAACTGTGCCAGTTTGAGTATATTGTGTCCCCCAAATGCCATTATCTTTGATGTAATCTTGTGTGGGCAGATGTTATCAGTGTTGATTAGATTGTAATTCTTTGAGTGTTTCTTTGGAATGTGCCCCACCCAGCCATGGGTGGACTCTGATTGGATAATTTCCATGGAGTGTTGGCCCGCCCATTTGGTGGGCCTTGATCAGTGGAGCCATATAAATGAGCTGTTGGGCAGAGGGAACTCAGTGCAGCTGTGAGTGATGTTTTGAAGGGGAGCTACAGCCAAGAGGGACACTTTGAAGAAAGCACAAGAGCTACAGACAAGAGACAGTTTGAAGATGGCCATTGAAAGCAGACTCTTGCTCCAGAGAAGCTGAGAGAGGACAAATATCCCAAGTGCAACTAAGAGTGACATTTTTGAGGAACTGCAGCCTAAAAGAGGAATGTCCTGGGAGAAAGCCAATATGAAACCAGAACTTTGGAGGAGATGCCAGCCACGTGCCTTCCCAGCTAACAGAGGTTTTCCAGATACCGTTGGCCATCCTCCAGTGAAGGTACCTGATTGTTGATGTGTTACCTTGGATACTTTATGGCCTTAAGACTGTAACTGTGTAACCAAATAAATTGCCTTTTATAAAGCCATTCCATCTCTGGTGTTTTGCATTCCAGCAGCATTAGCAAACTAGAACACTAACCAAGGAATTCTTTCCTGAAGACTCACACATTTTTATGCCTTTATGTTTTTTGTTTTGTCTCTCCTATCAGTTTCTAGCAAAATTCCTTTGTAAATACTGCTCACTCCCTGTCAACTAAATTAAGAGGAAAAAGAGCTTGTCCACAGCTGAGAGGCCGCAGCCACCATAGTCCCTGCTGGAGAATCAGGGCAGAGCAGAACAAGGTAGAGGCAGGCCAAGAGCAAGGGAGCAGGCAGCTGTGCCCAAGGGTCCCTCCCCAGCAGACCGCACCACCGATGCACCAGTCTTCTTACCTTGGCTAGCTGCAGCAGTGCCCCACACTCAGCCGGGGTGAGCAGCCCATCCAGCACAGCTCGCTCCGAGCCGTTCAGCTGCCTTGCATCCTGGGTCAGAGTCACTCCCTCCAGGAGAAGCACATCTGAAGGGGAAGGGATGGGGTGGAGGTGGCTGGGGATACCCTCCGGCAGGCCCAGCAGTCTCTGGCAGTCCCCAGACCCTTCAGGCTCCTGCCTTCCACCATCCCAGGAACTCACCCTTCCAGTGGGTCAAGGGCTTCGGCTGCAGAGGCTCATGGTCCCAGGGCCTCTTCTCCTGATCCTCTCTCAGGGGTGAGAGACAAGCTCAGTGGAGGCACAGGATACTCGAGCCCCAGCCCCCCCAGCCCCCACCCCAGCACCCTCACATCCTGCTCAGTCAGGCCTCTCCCACCACAGCGGCTCCTACCTGAACTTTTCTCTAAGTGCCTCAGGGATGAAAGCCACTGGGGTCCAGGGATCCTGAAATGGTTAGGAAATGTTCTATCACCCACCCAGCTCAGCTGCTGACCCCCTGACATCAGAATGTGAACCACCACATTAAGGTCCTTCTGCTTCCAGGGAGGAAGGGAGAGGTGGGAAGGGCCCTGGACTCTGGGCCCAACTCTGTAGGAATAATAACAACCTTAACGCAATAGCAGCAGCTGCTTACACACCTATTTGCCGGGTGCTATTCGAAGAGCTTTATACACAGAAGTGGAATTTATTAGGTAAGCTTTGCAATAGTCCCAGGAAACACAGTATGAATGTGCTCATTTTGCAACTGAGGACCCTGAGACTCAGAGAGGGAAAGACACACACCCACGATGACAGCCAGAAAGTGACAGAATTGGAATTTGAACCAGCTTCAGAGTCCATGCTCCTACCCAGTGGTTCTCAACCAGGACATGTGTGGGGCCACTGGGCAACGTTCTGGGGAAATTTTTGATTGTCCTGACTCAAAGGGTGCTACTGGTATTCAGTGGGTAGAGGCCGAGGATGCTGCTAATTATCCTACAATGTGCAGGACAGCAACAAAGAATTATCTGGCCCCCAAATGTCAACAGTGCCAAAGCCAAGAAAACTTGCTCAATGTGTATAGCACCAGCTATAGATAAACTCTGCCCTTCAGCTTCATCTCCTAACAACAGCAAGAAACAAAAGCAGCAGAACAGAGCTTTCTGTACTTTCTTTCAAAAGACGTGGTTTCAATCGCCCTATGAGATCAGTGTGAATATTCCAATCATGCGGGCAAGGAAATTGAGGCTGAGGCAAGTTAAGGTCCAGAGGTGGTTAGTGGCTGAGTAAGGACTGAGACTCGGGGCTACATGACCCAAAGCCACCCTTAGCCACAGGCACACTGCCCCTCTTCCTGGAAAACTGGGGTGACAGACTCCCTCCCAAGCCTCACAGGGCTGGGGAAAAAACAAAGGTTTAGCAGGGGAAACACTGATGCATGGAAGTGACAAAGTGAATCCTCCTTGGGGAGCAGAGGAAAAGTGGAGTCACTCACCGGATCCTGGAAGCTGGTCCCCAGGTGCTCCATGGCATAATAGAGCTGCCTCTTCTCCCCCAGGGATCGAAGGACGAAGCGCTGGATGTCCTGGGCAGGGGTAGACGGCCAGTAGGGAACAGAAGATGAAGCAAGGAGAGGTTAAGTGGGACAGGGAAGTTAAGGGGGGAGGAGAGCAGGGCAGCCCCAGGTTTAGGGACAGCTGCAGCTCCTCAAACCGTTCATGGTTCAAGTCTCCTTCCTGAGCAGCTTCAGGGTGTCTGGGTTCAACCTGGGGGAGGAGCGTGAGTGGGTGTGTGTGCATGTGTATGACGGGGTAGACAGATGCTGGGGCTGGACAGTCTGAAGTGGGGAGCAGGGAGTTGAGATAGAAGTCAGATGCTGGACTCGGGGTTGCCTGCAGGGACTGGAGTGCTTGGGTAAGTGACCAGAATGTGCAGGGGTCAAGGTTCCTTCTCAGGTACAGGTGTGATGGAAGGCTACCTCCCAGGGGGTATGGGGGGGAGGAGGCAGGGTTACCTTTCTGGGCCCAAGGTGGGGTCTTGGCCATCCCAGCTGGGCCTGATACCCCTTCAGAGCCTTCCTGGCAGCCTCGTCTTCCGGGTAGAAGAGCAGGACACTCAGGACATTTTCCATTGCCTGGGACAGATTCCCCACTGGAAATGGAGTGACAGCGTGACGTAGGGGACAGAGTCTGAGAACAGCAATGAACCTTGAGCAGAGGCAAAGCAGGAGAAAGTGGCCTCCCAATGGCAACCAATGCTGAAAGCCCCATCCCACCTGGCAGAAATGCTCATCCATTGCGTCTCTCAAAAGCTCACTCAAACATACCTCAGCTGGGCAGTGTGCAAAGAGGAGAAAGAGAGGAAAAGTAAAGGAAGGTGAGAAGTGGCAAGGGCAGAAAGACACATCTCCTGAGCTTTTCACAATGGCACACGAGAGGGACAGCAAAGTAGAATCCTCCTGGAGAGCCGGTCCCCATGGAGCCATGACAGTAAAACTAGAGGTCCAAGACAGATGGGAGGGATGGAGACACAGGCTCAGGATGCCACTGGAGATAAATTGTCACTCCTCCCATTTCCAACCCCAGGCACCCCCAGGGTCCACCCTTCTCCAACTGACCCTGAGCATAGGCCTCGTGCAGCCACCTTAGCTGGCTGGGAAGGAAGTCGGGGACAGGGGAGCTGCGACCAGGGCGAGTGGCTGTGTCCTCCACACAGCGCTGCCGGCACTGCAGGACCTGAATCCAGTGTCCTGCAGAGGACACACTTGGGCCACTCAGCGCGGGCTGGCTCCTCCCTCCAGCACCTTCACACATACAACTCCCCCCAATTGCCCCCTCCCCTTGCATACTCTGAGGCCCCTACCGGCAATGGCCTCATACAGGCCCCCCTGACTCCCAGCCCCATCTTCCTCTTCCTCCTGCTGCTGTGCCTCAGGCCCCTCACAGCTGGCCCGGCAGTTCTCCATCTGGTCCAGGCTCTCCTGCAGGGCCTCCTCCAGCCTGGGCAGCGCCAGCCCTGCCTCCTGACGCCCTAGCAGCTCCAGCCCCGCGTCATAGGCTGCCTGTTGGGGAGGGGAGTTGGTCAGTCACCTGAGACCCTCGAGAGGGCCAAATAGGGTTGATAGGAGAAAGAAGGGAGGGGGGCATGGTCTCCTTTGGGGCATGTTCTTCTTCCCCTTGGGGAAGGCAGGGGGGTACCTCAGAAGCAGAATGTTAGAACACTGGGCTTGAGTGATCATCCAGGAAGGAAACCAAGTCCCAGAGAGGGACGCCCCATCCAGGGTCACTGAGGACCAGGACAGGGGTCTCCTGATACCCCAGCTGCACAGCACCACAGTCCAGTGAGGCCTGAGTATCCAGCCAGGCAGGACAGGGGAGTTCTGAGGGTCTCACCCAGTGCAGGGGTGACTCCAGGTCCCGGAAGCTCTGGGGCTGAACCCGGGACATCCGGCGGTACTTAGCCATGTCCTCCCGCATCTGCAGGTGTGTTGGGTTCGCTACAAAGAAGGTGTGTGCTGCTGCCACCGCCAGGTCCAACTTCTTCAGCTAAGAAGCCACAAGAAAGAGAAAGGCAATGCCCTGAGTTGGGGGTGTCAGACCTGGGCCCCCCTCTTCAGCCTCCCCATCCTAGGTCCATACACTGGGACTGCCCCTGGAGCCTTCCAGAAGACTTGTGAGTTAGAACTGCCCCCCCTCCCACCTCCTGACCCCCCCCAGAAGCCTGCCCCTTGGGCCTTTTAGGAGTCTGGTAAAGAGAGCTGGAAGACTTTCCGAGTGGGTGGGACAGGAGCAGAGGGGCCTCTGGCCTCAGGCTGAGAGAAACATGTAAGTGATGGCTGCATCAGTGGGCAGGAGAGGGTAGGGTGAGGACACCGGGCCTGAGCGGCCAGCAAAACCCGCAGGCCTCTAGGACCCTGAGCTGAGGTGTGTGTAACCAGCCCCACCCCCACCCCACGGCCAGTCACGTAGGCAGCATCTGGTAACACCAGTAACTCAGGGCCCCCGGGCTTGCCCCCTCTAACCCCTCCCCAGCAACCTCCAACTCCAGGCAAAGGCTCGCGCTCCCCACCCCCGTCACGGTGCAGGCCCTCGGGCAGGTCCAACCCGCACCCCGCCACCCATCCCCGCGCGCTCACGTCCACAGAAGTTTCAGTAAGAACTACGAACACAGAATTTCACGCCCCTTCCCTCCATCTTCGGTCTAATCCCACCCCATTCCAACTTTGCTCCCATCCTCCCTTAGGCTCTCTTAAGGTACCCGATGTGGTTCGGGGAGGATCTGCAGAGAGGTCCGTGGGACGTCCCCCGCCGCCCCACCCCAGCCCGCGAGGCCAGTCCTCCCGTGGTGAGCTCGAAGGAGATCAGCGACTGGGGTAGGGGTCGTACCCACGACCCGGCCCCTGCCGGACGCCGCACCTGGTAGTAGGCCCTCTGCAGGTAGTTGTAGGGCTCCCGGCGGCGGAAGGCGGCCCGCAGCGCGCCCCGCACGCGGAACCGCGCCGCTCCCCCAGGGCCGAGCCTCCGCGCGGCGCACTGGGTCAGGCACTCGGCGCGGCGCAGCGCGGCGCGGAGGAGCAGCCGCTCCCAGGACCCCTGCGCTGGGTCGCCCGCGAGCACCGCGGGAAGAGCGGCCCCCGGCTCGGCGGCGCAGAGCGCTCCGCAGTCCCGCCGCGCGCGGCCCAGCGCCGCCCAGCTCCGCAGCGCCTCTCGCAGCAGCGCCACGGCCGGCGCCCAAGCCCCCGCGGCGTAGGCCCGCAGTCCGTCGGCGTAGAGCAAGTCCGGGGCCTGGGGGGGCGCCCCCGGGGACAGCGAAGCCAGGCCTGGGGGTTCAGGGGACCCTGGGGGAGGCAGCAGGAGCAGCAGCAGCAGCAAGTGGAGGAACCGGAGCATGGTGCCAGAGCCGTCGGCTGGGAGCGGAGAGAGAGGGAAATAAAGGGGGAAGGGAGAGGGAGGGGAAAGGAAGGAGAGATAAAGGGGAGGAGGAGGGAGAGGAAACAGAGGGAACGAGCAAGGCCGCAGAGAGCTGATGGGCCCGAAACGGAACCCGGGGAGAGGCCAGTATGGTAGAGGGAGATAAAAGTCCGAGGGAGCCGGGGACTGAGAGGTGAGAGCCGTCTTTAGGACTAGTGCGTCTGTGTGGGATGAGAAACAAAGTGGAGACAGGAGAGCAAAGGCAGTGAGGAGCTGGAGCAGGCCAGGCGCCTTGCAGGGCCTGGTGAGGAGCCGGCTAGGGACCCTGACTGCCACCCCTGAGGCCCACGGCGTGGTGGTAACTACTTGGGCGGTGCTCCCCTCCACTCTTCGGTCTGGTCTAGGAAAAAGAGCTGGCACCTCCCACACACTCACCCCCCCCTTTGGAGAAAAATTTTGCTTTAGATTGCAGCCTCACTCTTTCCTGCCCAGAAAGTGCACCCTGGATGGATTTGGGAAAGTGGGAGAGTTGGGGCTTTGGGAATAGAGCCCTGCTCTAAAACCACCTCCACAGCTCTGAATAAAAATCTTTGCACCCTGAACCAGCAAACTCAAGCATCTCCCTCATGGCCCCCTCCCTCAGCACGAGATGCTCCCACAGGCCTTTTCTGTGTATGTCTACGCATTTGAGATGGTGTGATAATTTTTCTGTGTGTCTTTCTGTGCTTCTGCCCACTGTCCCTGCTCTATTTTGTCTACTGTGAGCCCCTCCACCCCCACTCCCAGGCCATTGACCATCCCCTTTGCCATCACAGTATACTGGACATGGAAGTTTCCGTGGTAACACTTTAGACTTTAATACATTTTGCTAGGGATGATAGAAGGTGAAAAGGTCATCTGGTTGCTTGGATGGGAGATAGCAGAGGCCCCAGGGCCCCAGATCCAGGGCCCATCACCCCAGTCTGGAGGCAGCTGCCCTAGGCTGAGGGCCAGAAGGAAATGTTACCCACCCAGGCCCCCTCCTCTGAGTTCGCAGGCCCACTTGGGCTCACAGGGTTAGCTGGGGGAAGATGGGGTTACCTGGACCCCAGGATCCTCCCCAAGCCCTTGTACTCCCCTCGCCCCCTGTCAGGGAGCAGCGTCTCCCTGTACTTAGCCCCAAAGGAAGTCCGATGGCTCCACTATCAGGGGACCCAAGGGAGAGTCGTCGAGGAGACAAGCCCAGCGGCCTGGGCCGACGAGGAGAAGGCCCTGGTGAGGCAGTCGGAGAAGGCAAAGGTGTCTCATCGATGAAGGTGGTGATCTCCTCCCGGAAGAAGCCAGGACCCCTTGGGGATCCCCCACCTGTCCCCAGAACCCCACTCTCCAGGAACTGGCGGAGGCTGGCCAGCCCCCCACCGTCAGCCTCCTCCTCATCCTCTTCCTCCTCCAGCCTGCGGCGGCGTCCCAGGTACTCAGGAGGGCCCCCCAGGGCCCTGCTCTGGGCTGGGAGGACCCGGATGTCATCGGAGGATGACCATTTGTGCAGGAAGGAGCCTGGTGCCCGAGGGGTGGAGAAGATGTTGGTCTCATCGTGGGACAGACGGCGGGACAGAGGGACCTGGGGATGTGGCAGGGACAAGAGGGGGGAGGAGGTGGGAATCTTTTAGTAGGGACTCTGCAAAACAGGTCCCCCTCCTGAACTTCTGCAAGACGTCCTCTAGCAGGCAAAGCTGGTTCTGGAAAGGTCTGGAGGGGAGCCTTTCTTAACATGCCTTTCTTTTTTCCAGCCCTTAAGGTGCCCTGCAGGCCAGAGCTAGGGAAGGGGGGTTGGTGGGGCTGGACAGCAGAGCCTGGAGTAAAGTGGTGAGGGGTTACCCATGGTAGGAGGGATATTCCCCAGTCCCATACCTGTAAGTAGTGGATCCTCTCGAGAGGCGGAAAGAGCATGTGCTTTCCAGGTAGCAGCTTCACCTGGGTGGAGTCCCGGCCCCCTGGTGCGGTGGCCCCATTGGCATCAAAGTGAACTTTGCACAGTCGGCTATCTGCATAGTCATCACAGCCCCCATCTAGGAGAGCCAAGGGGCAGCAGAGTGGGGTGGTTACAGGCAGCACCCCCAACTCCCTGCTCCCTTTATTAGCTCCCCCACTCATCTGTAAGCTCCAAGAGGACAGCGAGAATGGCTGGTGTCTCTTGCATTCAATGCCAAATCTCCAGAGCTAAATACATATAGACCTATTTATTAAAATGATAACCACCCTATTCCACCCCCAAGAACTCTCCCTATAACTGGGGTCGCTCACGAAGCTTAACTCTCCTTTAGTGTCACAGCCTTCCTTTATGCTTGCAGTAGGGCTCTGAACTGTTTCTCAGGCACTCTACTTGGCAGGGCAGAGCAGGGGCAGAGTGGGCTTCTAGAGGGGAGGGTCTAGCAAAGATGCCCTTGGTGAAGAAGGGCGCAGTGGGGGCACACCAGGGTGCTCCATCAGGGCAAGGGGAGCCTGGCATCAGCCCTGGGGTGGTGGAGGCTCTGTCTAGCCGGGGGCACTCCAGGGCAGCCCAGGACTCCCGGGGAAGGGAGTGGATGCCCAGGCAAGCAAAAGCCCAGCCCCTCCTCTGACCGTCATCGCCGTCCTCCTCGGACATCATGGCCACACACTGCTCCCAAACCGTGCGCACATCGGCGCGGTAGCGCTCGCAGGACCAGATGAAGGAGGGCAGCAGCAGCGTCTG
This sequence comes from Bradypus variegatus, assembly GCA_004027775.1. NCBI lineage: Eukaryota > Metazoa > Chordata > Mammalia > Pilosa > Bradypodidae > Bradypus > Bradypus variegatus. Next base: position 13,841 of record PVKY010005485.1, read on the forward strand.
TGCCATGGAGCACCAGAGCACAGCCAGCACCATCCACGGGGGAGCAGAGTCCGACTTAAGGGAGAAGAAGCTCACCACCTAGTGGGGGGACGGGGAATGACGCTGGGTCAGGCCCCAGGGCAGAGGGGGCCCGCTTGACCCCACAGACTACCTGTAGTGCAGATGGTGGACAGGGAGGGGACGTCCCAAATCATGAATCAGATAGGGTGATTGTGATGGAAGCAGAGTTGGAGGTGGCTAGGTGATTGCTGGGGAAGGGGATGCCTCAGAAGAAGGTCAGGGGAGAGTGCTGGTGACAAAGCCCTGAGGTCAGGAGGGAAAGGAGCAGAGGTGGTGCAAGAAACTTGAAGACTGAGAGAAATCCAGGAAGAGGGACTAGATGGGGATGCAAAAAGTTGGGGTGGTAGGAGAAGCCTTTGGGATTTCCATCCAGGAGTGCTCAGAGCTTGTGTGGTGTCCAGAGGGAATGGGAACTAGGAAATAGGGTTGAAGCTCAGCAGCTGGATGATAGGTCTGGGGGGCTGAAGAGTGGAGCTGCAGTATAGACGATGGAGCTGGTGGAGGTTAGGTGGCGGAACTGAAGGGCAGATGATAGAGTTGAGTAATGGCGCCTGGAAAGTAGATGACAGAGCTGGGAGTGGGGTGGGGTAGTAGCAACTAGAAGATGGTTGATAGAGATGGGGCTCAGAAATGGAGTGGGGATGGGTGGAGGAGGAAGATGGATGATGGACCTGGAGGAGAGATGGCAGAGCTGCTGTGTGGCTGATGGAGTTGGAGGTCAGGTGATGATGGTGGGGCCTGGAGATCGGGGAGGACAGGTGGGGGCAGGAACCCCGATCTCACCAAGATGGGCACCCCTGTGAGTGAGTCATAGAGAAAGACGATGGCGCTGACCAAGTTGGTGACCTGCAGTGATGTCTTGGCGGACTCAGAGCCGTCCAGCGAGGACCGCCGCTTCCCTCGGGCATCCTCCACCACAATGGCTGGCACTTCGAAGGCCGGCCGGGTCCCCAGCCCCCCTGGCCCAACCCCCTTGACCCCCCCGCCACCCCCCACTCTCCGGGCCTGTCGAGCCCTCCGGGGCCGGGCCCACAGGGTCTGGTAGAAAGTGATGGCCACACAGACCAGCCCCATGACAATGCCCCCGAGGAGCAAGAGGCTGAAGCAGACGCCAAAGCCGAGGCCGATCTTGGAGACTATGAACTGGCAGCCACGGGCGTAGTAGCGCTCGCCGTTGTTGTGCCAGCCGATGGAGGGCAGCGTGGAGAGGATGAAGCTGACCATCCAGATGCCCATGACAGCATGCAGCGCCTGCTTCTTGGCATTGCTGAGGCGGTAGTTGACAGGCCAACGCACCATCCACATACGGTGGTAGGAGAGCGAGGCGACTGTGAAGCAGGTGGCCAGGGCCAGCGTGTAGTAGGTGGACACAAAGACCTTGCAGATGCTCTCGTTCCAGTCGTAGTCGGAGGACGCCTGGCGCCGTAGCTGCACCACGGCGAAGGTGGTGAGGGGCACAGCCGCCATGAGGATGTGGGTGCCGGCCAGGAAGCAAAGCAGCAGCTCCAGCGGCTTGTGTTTCTGCTGCTTGGCCGAGATGCTGAGGATGATCCAGGCATTGGCCAGTAGCGCCAGCAGCCCACAGGCCAGCCAGGACAAGGCGTTGGAGCGCAGGGAGGCCTCGTCCGCCCCTGCCCCGCCCCGAGCCATGCTATCCTCAGCCCCCCCACCCCCCACAGACTCCCGGGGGCGGGGGCTAGGTCTCACCCAGGAGCCCCACTCAGGCACCCCCCCATGACGCCCACAGTCCCTGCCCTGGGCTGAGGCAGGCTGCCCACTGGGCCACCCCACTGCTCAGCATTGCATGGCTGACCCAGCTAAGCTGGGTATGGGGGGCAGGGGAGGAGGCTGAGGGTCAGTGGAGGCCATCCACAGCTTCCATATTGGGTGCGGCCCCTCCTTAAGTACTCCTGTGGTTCATGGGGGGAGGGGGGTGCACACTGGCAGCTTTCCCAACTGTGAGACTGGCTGGGGAGCTCTGATCACCATGCTGGGACTTCCAGCTCTCTTCTTCTGGTCCTTGACCAGTCAGAATCTTCTGGAGGCCCCGAGGGGTTCTGGGTGGGGCTCAGCCACCTGGACAAGCTGCAGGGGAGAGAGGAGATGTGGAAGAGGGAGGGCAGAGTACGCCCTAGGCTAGTCTCCAAACTGGCTTCTTATGCCTCCCTCTGCTCTTGAAACCGTAGAAATGATAAGATTCCTGGGGTCCTGGCGTCATTCAGATTCTAAATCAGATGGCCACTCCAAAATCCCACACAAATAAGAGCCCCTGCTCTTGGAGGCCTCCAGGAAAGGTGTCCTTACCTCCCTGTCTCCCATCCTTCTCCTTTCTGCTCCCTTTGACACTCCCTACTTCTTCTGGCATCCCTTGTCAGTGCTACTCAGAGACTCCTGTCTTCATGTTTCTAAATCTCCCTTCATGACTTGTTTCTTCTTGAGGCATCCCGGTGAACTGGGAGATAGTATTATAGTCCCCTCTCCAAACTTCCTTTCTCCTGGGTCCACTGGTCTTGGGATGCTCAGCCCCATTTCCCCAGGCCTGGGGCAACCCCTTTCTAGCTCCCCGGAGATCTGGTAAGATGGGAGAAAGGAGCCGGGCCTGAGGAGGGGGCTAGGGAACCTGAAGGCAGGGAAACCACTGACATCAGAAGCACCCAGAAATGGAAAGAGGAGGAACTAAGGGGAAGGAGGAGAGTTTTGAGCAGAAGGAGAAAGAAAGAGGGGGCAAAGTGGAAGTATCTGAAAATAGAAGGAAAAGCCCAGAGACTCCTGGAGAGGCGGCTTTGGAGGGAGGAGGGGTTGGGTGGAGGTAGGGAGCAGGGAAAGGGGAGGCTGAAAAGAAAAGACAAATGTTCACTAAGGCGCTGACCACCACTACTAGACCTCAATTCTTTCCCCCCCGTGGCCTGGAGCCTCAGTTTCCCAGCTGGTGGTAAGGGAGGATTGTCCTGATTTTAGTAACGCTGAGCTTCAGTGAGTCCTGGAGAGGGGGCTAAGAGGAAATGGGTGAAACCCAGAATGGAGTAGGGGCTGCGAGCATGGGCATAATGACTTTGGGGCAAAAAGAGGCACAGCAGTGGAATGGAGAACCTCAGACCCTTGCCCTCCCCAAGAAGTCCTAGTCCACCCCCCACCTCTGTCTTCCCTCGGAGCCCAGTATGCCCTAGTTGCCATGGCAATGGCCAGCCAGAGGGAGGTAGAAAGAATTGGTCAGGACATCCCCCCACCCCACCCCACTATCCTCCCCTGCAGCCTTGGACCCCTTCCCACCCCACCCAGGCCCCCTGGTGGGCTCACGAAGAAAGAGATAGGAGTCAGAGATGGAGGAAGGCAGGAACATGTGAAGGACGGAGAGAAGGGGGTGAAGGACAGAGAGAGATCAGAGGAAGGTGGAAAAGGGGATCTGGGGGGAGGAATCTCCAGGGCTGAC
>PVKY010005486.1:0-17344 GCA_004027775.1 Bradypus variegatus
CAGGGGGAGTAACAGGGTCAGATTTTGTGTGTACGTAGATATCTTTTAACACTTTGGTGAGGTATAATTGATATATGATAAACTGCCCACATTAAGTTTTGACACAGGTATACACCCATGGAACTATCACCACAACCAAGATAATTAACATCCACCTCTCCCAAGAGATTTATTGTGCCAATTCCTATCTTCTTCCTACTCTTTCCCTGCCCCCAACCAATCTGCTTTCAATTTCTAGAGTTTTATGTCATACAGTGGGATGATATAGTATATTCTCTTTTTGTTTGGCTCCTTTCACTCCACATAATTACTTTGAGATTTATCCATGTTGTTGTGTACCAATAGTTCACTCCTTTATCAGGCTGAGTAGTAGTCCATTGTCTGGACATACTGCAGTTTGTTTATTCATCACCTATTGATTGACATTTGGGTTGTTTCCAGTTTGGAATGACTGTATACAAATAAAGCTACTATCAACATTCGTTGACCAGTCTTCGTATGGACATGTCCTTTCATTTCTCCTGGCTAAATACCTAGGAGCGGAATAGCTGGTCATGGAGTCGGTGTATGTTTAACTTTTTAGGAAACTGCCAAACTTTTCCAAATTTGTTTTCTATGTGATGATGTCTTTTGCATTCCCACCAGGAGTGTGTGAGTTCAACCTCCTGTATGTCCTCGCCAATATTTAGTATAACCAGTCTTTTTAATTTTAGCCACTCTAATAGGTGTAGATATATCTCACTGTGGTTTGAATTTGCCTAAGAACAATGATGTTTACCATCTATATACTTTAGTGAAGTGTGGTCAGATTGCCCTTTTTAAAATTAGGTTGTTTGGTTTCTTATTAAGTTTTGAGAGTCCCTTATATATTCCAAATATGTTCTTTACAAGATAGATAATTTGCAAATATTTTCCCCAGTCCATGGTTTGCCTTTTCCTTCTTATTTATTTACCCATTTTGTTACCATCTCCAGTGTTCTTCATTCCTTTGTGTAGATACATATTTCTACCTGTCACCATCTTCCTTCTCCTGGAAGACTTCCTTTAACATTTCTTGTCATGTTGGCTGGCTGAAGATGAGTACTTTCAGCTTCTGCATTTCTGAAGAAGTCTTTTTTTGACTTTTGTTTTCGAAAGTTATTTCACTGGGCATTCAATTCTGGATTGAAAGGTTTTTCTTTCACTGCTTTAAAGATGTTGCTTCACTGTCTTCTCATTGGCTTGTTTGGGGCCATTTTTTCTTTCACTTTTTTCTGTATCTCACTGTTTATTGATAAATAATGCCAGTTACACATATATTAGGCCATATGACAGTGTCCCACCTGGGTTTCACCTCCCTGCACCATGGCTTGGAAACTCTCTAGACAGTGAACTGAGGCAGTCATAGGGCTCACCTCTCAAGGGTCTCTGCTCTTTGTTGCCTGTGATTTAATGTCTTAAAAACTGTTGTTGCTTATATTTTGTCTAGTTATTTTGGTTGTTTTAAGCAAGAGAGTAAATCTGGTCCCAGTTACTGCATCTTGTCTGCAAACAAAAGTCCAGATTTTGTGTATATTTTCAGGATAGTTTTTTGATAGATTGTATGTGGACTGTGAGGAATAGAAAGGAGTAGAGAATTAGTCTGATCTTCCTGCAGTGGTCAGAGAGAGTCCAGAAAGGTAATTCAGCATGTAGACCATGCAGGGTGGACAAGAAGACAAGGCCTTAGAAGGAGAGCAGGGTCCAAGGCACCAAGGTGTAAAGGCAGCCAGGGTACCCCAAGGCTAGTGACTGTACTCTCTACCAGGGCAGAGGCCAGAAACTAGGGCCTGTGAACCAAATGTGGTCCTTGTGTCTTTGTTTGGGTCCCTTCTGTGCATGTCTTGGTGAAGGTTTGAATATTTTATTAGTTGCCCAAATATAACAAGATCTCACATAAAAGAAGCAAGTCTCTTACTTTTCTTGAAAATAATCAGAAGTTCTGGGAACCCAACTCCACATTCTTTCATGGCACCCATCAGCTGGAGCTGGGAAATGGGTCACCTCCTTTAGTTGGGCCACCCACCCACCCATGTTCCAGTCTCTGCCTCTGCAGCGCCCCCGGCTTGCTGCCCTGATTCATCTTAACTCCTTGGCCAACACAGACATTGAGTTTGACTGCAAAGCTAGGGCATTGGTTCCCAGAGATAAGGCACATTACGCTTGTGAAGTATCAGTGCTTTTTTTGCCAACCAAACCTTTTCTTTACTCTCTCTCTCTCATCATTCTGTTCCTTTATACTGAATTTATGTGTTCTTTCATCTCTGTTATTTTTTTTTCCTTCTCCCCTCAACCATCCAACTTCATTCTGCTTGTTTATACATCTTTATTCAGTCCTGCTTATCACCTGATTTTGACATTCTTGTGTCTTTTTCAAGCCCTGTTTTAGTGTCTCCCCCCTTTCCTGAACATCCTAAGAAGGAAACACGTCTTCCATTCTTCAGTTTTCTCTCCTTTCATTATTTTTATGTTTTCTTCCTCCTAACATAATTTGTACTACTACACACCCATACACAAAATGTCTGTTTTAAAGTATAAAACATTATAATTTTAATATTGCCAGTATAAAATGTACTGTTAGCATCAAATCATTTGACAAGCTCACATTGCCCTCTCAAAGGTCAGAGTGTCACAAATTTCTTATGCATATACTTCCTTCACTCTTTTCATTGTCATTAACGAATCCCTAATACTTTTACATACATATACTAGTATATTTTTCCATCTAACTTTATATGGTGACGACTTTCTAGTTTTTCCCAGGCATCAAATATATTTCTGAGGCAGATGAGATTTACTTTATTCTTGTCCTTTATCAAGGTCATTAAGAGGGAGCTAAATTTATCTCTCTTTTTACTGTACGCAGCCCACAGTCTCTCACCCCCGTATTCTCTCTCAGATTTCCCATTTATCCTCTGTGCGAGTCTGGATGTGATTATGTCCTCCAAAATGCCATGTTTGTTGATACAATCTTGTGGGGGATGACGTATTAGTTTTGATTAGGTTGGAACCTTTGGATTAAGTTGTTTCCGTGGAGATGTGACCCACCCAACTGTAGATGATAATGCTGATTAGATCATTTGCATGGAGGTGTGCCCCACCCATTCAGTGTGGGCCTTGATTAGTTTACTAGAATCTTATATAAGAAGCTCCGACAGAAGGTGCTCACTGCTGCAGCTTGCAGAAACATTTTGGAGATGGACTTGGGCACCAGATTTTTGCTCTGGAGAAGCTAAGAGAGGGCAAACACCCCAAGAGCAACATTTTGAAGAATGCACAGGAGCTGAGAGAGTTGCTGGAACATAACCCAGGATCAGCAGATGCCAGCCCCATGCCTTCCCAGCTAACAGAGGTTTCCTGGATGCCAATGGCCTTTCTCCAGTGAAGGTACCCTATTGTTGATGCCTTATCTTGGACACTTCATGGCCTTCAGACTATAACTCTGTAACCAAACAAACCCTCTTTATAAAAGCCAATCCATTTCTGGTGTTTTGCAAAATGACAGCATTAGCAAACTGGAACACCCCCCCTTCGATTTCCACCATGACGTCCTACCATCAAAGCCTTGTCTGAAATATTGCAGTACCATTCTCACTGACTTGGGTTTCGGACCTCTCCCTCCTGCAGCTCTGACATGAGCAAAGAGCAAAGCCTTGAGGGCATCAGACATTTAATGGGTATCAGATGAAGAAGAAGGAGCAAAGGGTCCAAAAAGCCACCCTGCTGAAGGTGAGAGGAAAACCAGTGCTCTCCTGGTTGGGGGGATGGGGGATGCTGGGGAGTGAGAAGGGCAGGACAGTCCCCCTTCCTATCTGCAGGCCTATTGGGTCTCTGTTAGGTGGAAATGAAGTTTGTCAGCTGAAAGTGAAATGCCCACATTTGTGAATTCATCACTTTCTAGAAACTAGATTCAAAATTTTAGCAATGAGAGTATTTCCAGATTTGAATTGTAAAAACAAAGAAAATCTAATTATGCAGACGAAAGCATATAGATAAATAGTTATATGATTGTGGGTTAAGTGATGATGTTGTAACCTTATCACTGGAATCAGAAAACATTTTAAAAGATATTTTTAGATTTAAATGACAGAAATGTTAAAATTATGCATTTCAAAAAAAGTCATCATAAACAGAATTCTAAAACCAACAATAAACTGGGATGGGGGAATTTTGCAAAATATATGCCAGATAAATACCTTAATATATAAAAAGTCCTAAGAAATCAACAAGAAAAATGAATACAATAGAAAAACTGGCAGGGGTATGCACAGGAAACTCTTAAAAGAAGAAATAAAAACGGCAGTGAATGAATGAAAAAGGTTTACCTTCTAGTGATCAGATTGATGGAAATTAAAATAATAAAATGAGATGGTGTTTTTCCTTCACAAAATGGCAACATTTTTCAAAAATTAAATGCCTAGTGTTGATGAGAATATGGGTAAAGGGCTCCCTCATACACAGATGGTAATAGTATAAAAGTGATCCATCCTTTGTGAAGAAGAATTTAATAACATGGTTTTTAAAGAGTTTTCAAAACGTTTATGTCCTTTGACATGACAATTCTACTTCCAGGAATATATTGTAAGCATGCTTGCAGAGATTCAGCTAAAAATCTGCTCCTTTAAGCAATGTTTGAAAAATAGAGGGGAAAAGAAAACTAAGTATCTAGAAATAGAGGATTGATTAAATTATGTATCATTTATATAATGAAGGATCGTATAGCTATTATTCATACTCATTTTATTATAGAAATATTTTTAGAGACATAGTAAGATGTTTATAATACATTGTTTTAAAAGACTACTATAAAAATTTTATATGCTATAAATAAACTATAAGACAATATACTTCAAAATATCAGTACTTATCTCTGAGTGGTGGGATTGTGGTGACTTTTTCTCTCATTTATTGTATATATTTTCTAATTTTCCCATTCAGTGTATGTTGATATGCATTACTTGATCATTTTTTTTAAATGGATGCAATTTCAGAAATTTTCTAATATAGCTCATTACACTTAAAGAGACTAAGGTCTCAAGAGTCACACATGGAAAGTGCCTGACCTAGGACTTGATCGGGCTCCAAGTTCTGGGTCGTTTCTCTTACACATTGCTTTGCCCATTAACTCTGATTAGAGAGTGAGTGTTTGCAGGTAAGGATTTCAACATGTGCACATTTTTTCTCCCCAGTGGGTAGCCCAGTATGTGACCACACAGTAAACCTGCAGGGAATATTATTGAATGGGATTTCTTGTGGGATCCGGCCCAGTATTTCTATAAATCTCATTTTTCACACATCACATACACACAAACACTAATCTAGTTTCCTATAGTTTAGTAATCTTCCTGAGCAGATTTTCCTTTCTCTTTTCATCTGCTGCACCTTTTAAAAGGCCCTCTCTTTTGTTTCCGTCTTCCCCTGGGATCTCTTGGGGCCACTTCCTGAGGGGACACCCAGAGAGGACAGGTGTGGGGTCAGCCATGTCTTCAGTTAAGGCGACATCTGCCCCCTGTGTCGGCATCTCCGCTGCCCCTGCAGAGCGAGCTCCCCCTTGGCAGGTGTACACTTGGCCTTCTCCTCTCCCCTCCCTGTTACCCGTCCCTGCCCCCCTTCCTGGCAGGCTTTGTCATGGTTCCTTCCTCTTCTTCGTCTGCACCATCTGCCTTAGAGATGCCGTGTGATGCGCCCTGGAGCCCCGTCCAGTCAAGCCCCCCGCCCCGGCTTCCCCCCCGGGGATCCTCCGGGGCCTCCGTTTGCCTCTGGGCGCAGTCCCCGGCCCCGGCCCACAGCTTGGCCTGCATCTTCTGTACGTGACGATCCGTCTCGCTAATTACCAGCTGCTCTTTCTCCACCACCACCCCCTTCTCTTTTCTATTTTTCTTCTTCTTTTTCGTCCTCTCACTTTGTCTTGCCTTGTTCCTCCTCTGAGATCCTTTCACCACCCTCGCTGGCCTCTGTGGAGGTTTCAGGGCCTCCTCTCTGCGACTGGCACCAGCTTTTTCTCATTTTTTTCAGGACTTAAATTGGGGCATGTTAGCTACTTCCCCAAATACACACAGGGACTGAAATGACACACACTTTTTGTCCCTAGTGACATTCTGCCTTTGCATAATGTGTCTACACCATTTTACGCTCATCTTTCTTCATTTGCTCTCCTGAGCTTCACTTGTGGCTTCTCCATACAAAACCAGCCTCTCCATCGTAACTCACTGAACAATTCTGAAATCAGGAAACGTGGATTGACAAGGGATCTTTCCCCCTCGTGTGTAAATGTTTTTATATGAAAAGCAGTGCAGCAATTTACTTAAGATTGAGTCTGTCCCAAAAAGCTAAGGTGCTCTCTAACCTCCCCCTGGCACCAGGAAGGCTCTTGGGCAATGGCAGCTCCTGTGCGCTCCGGCCGAGATGCTCCAGCCATCACTTTGCTCAGAAGGGATCAGTGGGGGTGATGCCACCTTCACCAGATCACCTTCTTTCTCAGGCCGTGCCTTGGTTTTTAGGGGCAACCAAGTGTTAAGCCCCTTCTGTTAGAGGAAGGGCAATAGCATTTCTGTTTAAGTCCAGCTCCTCGTCACTGGGCAATGAGTAAGTGCGTTAAGAGCGTCTGGTTCCAGCCCACTGGGTTGGCAGCAGTGCCCTTACTCCATGGTCTCTAAGGAGCGGCTGCTGCTTTTATCTGCATATGGGTTCTTGGTTTTTTATTAATGTTATAATTTGTTTTCTTTCACATCTGCATCTAGATGCACAGCTGGTTAACCATCTCTTGGTCAGTCAAAGACAAGACAAACCACACTGTTTTAGCTTCATTTGAAAAATGTAGTAGCTAACCCAGTTGTAAAAGTAGACACAGCCATAGATTAAATGAAAGAATTCTTCATAAAAAGGCCCACATGCCTTCTGGTCACTGATCCTGAAGCATTATCCATGACAGTTTCCCAATGGATGGAGAATTTTATAAACTGATCACCTGTTCTTGGTTTCTGGAACTCGCCCAGGTGTTAGAGTACTTAGTTTTCTGTATTCAAGAAGTACATTTCTTTGTACTTGTCATAACTTGTCCCTGCTGGAGCAGGCCTCAAACAACTTCTGATGATCCTCAGAGATGTTAACGGGGTACTCGAGGGGCAAACTAGAAGATGGCTCATTCACACTTCCATCTGACCTGGTGGTTTGTGTTGGGGGTGGGTGGCCCAGATGTTCCGTTACCTGTGCTGTGCTTGGGCTAAGGTTTGGCAGTGGCTAAAAGACAGTGCTCGAGTTCACTTAGTACATCCTGTGTACTTTTCTCCCTATAGAAGAGCTGAAGGAGAATGAAGAGACAAAGGACCATGTGCACAAAAAGGAAACAACAAATTCAACCAAACGGAATTCCTCTTCAGAGTTCAGGATTTACAGATACTGAGGAAGTAAGGAAGGATCTGGTACTTCTTGTCCTCATGAAAGGCAGGAAAATCAAAAACTGGATGTAGGTGAAAAAAATCAATGTGGCCTTTGAATTTACTTGTCATAAACATTGTGATTGTTGTTGGTCTAGGTGTTGGTACTTGTATTTATTAGTAATCATATCAGAATTACATTACCATTGTGGGAAGACCTATAAAGACTAAAAAACATAATTGTTACTCAGCAAACGTGGAGAAAAAGTCTTTGTATCGTTAAGGTGTCCATTAAGTAATCACTTAATATTGTTACATCTGTAATGTGGTTACAAGTATGACATTATGCTCAGAATATGAAGTATTTGCTTTCGAAATTTAACTTTATTTAAAAGATAAGCAGCTTCAGAATATTCTGTATACAAAATGGTCCCAGTCAGAAAGACGTCTTTACAAGGAAATAGTTTGCTTTTTTAGCATTTAATTTTTTGTTTGTTTTGAATGAATCATGTAACTAGAATTGATTTTTGGCTAGATTGGCAACAGTGTTCCAAATTTCTTTACTTTAAAAAATAGTATTTCATAGTTAAACATGTAGGTGATTTGTTTAATATTTGTTTATATTTTAGTCTTAATATTTGCTTTTAAGTTATAACATGGCATTATTTATTTCTGTAGTTCTAGAATGAGAGTGTTATTACTATGTGAGTATAGATTTTGAAGTGTGATGTTGTAATAGGAAATTCATTTTTTGGTTTTTCTTCTCATCTCTCCTTCTCTGTCTGCTATGTGACTATGAGTCTATTGATAAAATATTTACCCCAAGAAGGTCAAAACTGACATAAAGTTAGAAAACCTCATTTAATGATTCGTTTAAAGTAAGAAGTGAGAGGAACAGGGCTGGTTACTGAGTTGTAAAGTTGGCCCAGATGTATACCCAATGTGTCTTCTAGTAAAAACATATTTGGCTCTTACTCTTGCACATGTTTGGAGGCATGAAAATTGGTAAACACGCGTCTGCACTGTAGAACTTTAAATTTAAAAAAGGCGTTTTGAAAGTGATGGTTGGCACTGAGGACTGATGAGGGCCCCGGTGAACACGGAGGTGGCCCTAACAGCACCAGCTTTCCTGTGCCAGGTGCCGATGTCCCTCGTACTAGCTTGTTATTTCTGTCTTGGGGATGCACTTGACAATATAAAATAAAAATACACATCTCTCTGCAGTTTCAGTTCATAGTGTTGTGACACGTGTTGAGTCTCTGTAATAGCCATTCTAGTGAGTATGAAATGGTGTCTCATCCTGGTTTTTGATGTGCATTTCCCTAATGGCTAAAGATGAGAAGCATCTTTTCATATGCTTTTTGGCCATTTGTATATCTTCTTTGGCAAAATGTCTGTTCAAATCCTTTGTCCATTTTTTTATTGGGTTCTTTGTCTTTTTGTTGTTGAGTTGTAGAATTTCTTTATATATTCTGGATATTAAACCCTTATTGGATATGTAGTTTCCAAATATTTTCTCCCATCTTGTAGGTTGTCTTTTTCCTTTCATGATGAAGTCCTTTGATGCACAAGAGTTTTTAATTTTGAAGACGTCCCATTTGTTCTTACTTTTGTTGCTTGTGCTTTTAGTGTAAAGTCTAAGAAACCGTGGTCCAACACCGGGTCCTGAAAATATCTTTCTATGGTTTCTTCTAGTTGTATAGTTTTGATTCTTATATTTAGCTCTTTGATCCATTTTGACCTTGAGTTAATTTTTGTATATGGTGTGCGGTAGGGGTCCACCTTCATTCTTTTGCATATGGATATCTAATTTTCCCTGCATCGTTTGAAGAGACTACCTTTCCCAATTGAGTAGACTTGGCACCCTTGTCAAAAATCAATTGCCATGGATGTGAGGGTTTATTTCTGAACTCTCAATTAGATTCCATTGGTTTATATGTCTGTCCTTGTGCCAAGTAACATGCTGTTTTGATTGCTATAGCTTTGTAATAAGTTTAATAAGTTTTAAAACTGGGAAGTATGGGTTTCCCAACTTCATTCTTCTCCTTCAAGATGATTTTGGCTATTCGGGACCTCTTACCCTTCCAAACAAATTTGATGATTGAGTTTTCAATATCTGCAAAGAAGACTGTTGGAATTTTTGTTGGGATTGTGTTGAATCTATAAATAATTTTGGGTAGAACTGACATCTTAATAATATTTAGTCTTTCAGTCCATGAACACAGAATTCCTTCCATTTATTTAGGTCCTTTTTCTTTCTATTAGCAATGTTTTGTAGTCTTTTGTGTACAAGTCATTTACATCTATAGCTAAATTTATTCCTTGATATATGAATCTTGTAGTTGCTATTGTAAATGAAATGTTTTCTGGTCTCCTCTTCAGATTGTTTATTACTAGTGTATAGAAACACCACTGATTTTAGCACATTGATGTTGTACCTTGCCATGTTGCTGAATTCCTTTATTAGCTCTATTAGCTTTGTTGTGGATTTTTCAGGATTTTCTATATTTAGGATCATGTATCTGCAAATGGGGCAAGTTATACTTCTTCCTTTCCAGTTTAGATGCCTTCTATGCTTTTGCTTGGCTAATTGCTGTAGCTAGAACTTCCAGTACAATGTTGAATAACAGTGGTGGCAGTGGGCATCCTTATCTCGTCCCTAATCTTCGAGAGAGAGCCTTCAGTCTTTCTCCATTGAGTATGGTGTTAGCTGGGGGTTTTTCATATATGCCCTTTATCATGTTGACAAGGTAAATTCTATTCCTAATTTTCTAAGTGTTTTTATCAAGAAGATGTGCTGGATTTGGTCAAATGCCTTTTCTGCATCAATTGAGATGATCATGTTTTTTGTGTGTTTTTGTGGTGTGTTACATTCATTGCTTTTCTTGCATTGAAACAGGTTGCATATGTGGGATAAATCCCACTTGACCATGGTGTATAATTATTTCAATATGCTTTTGCCATATTTTGTTGAGGATTTTTGCATCTATATTCGTAAGGGATATTGGTCTAATTTTCTTTTCTTGTTGGATCTTTATCTGGCTTTGGTATTGGGAAGACGCTGACCTCATAGAATGAGTAAGGGAGCATTCCTTCCTCTTCAATTTTTTTGGAAGAGTTTGATCCATATTGGTATTAATTCTTCTCAAAATGTTTGATAAAGTTCACCTGTGAAAGCGGTCTTGTCCTGGGCTTTCCTTGTTGAGAGGTTTTTGATGACTGATTCGGTCTCTTTGCCTGTTACTGGTCTTTTGAGAGCTTCTATTTCTTCTTGAGTCCATGGAGGTAGTTTGCATGTTTCTAGGAATTTTTTCATTTCATCTAATTTATCTAATTTGTTGGCAGACAGTTGTTCACTGTATCAATTCCTTTTTATTTGTATGGGGTCTGAGGTATTACCCTTTTATTTCTGATTTTAGTTATTTGTAGCCATTCTCTTTTTTTATTTATCAATCTATCTAAAGGTTTGTCACTCTTTTAAAAGACCAACTTTTAATTTCATTAATTTCATTGATTCTATTTTTTTTTATTCTCCATTTCATTTATCCAAGATCTAAACTTTGTTGTTCTTTCCTTCCTTCTGCTCATTTTGGGTTCAGTTTGCTCTTGTTTTCAAAAGACTCCAGTTGTGAGTTTAAGTTTCTGATTTGAGAGCTTTCTTCTTTTTTTTAGCATAAGCTTTTAGGGGTACAAATTTCCCTCTTAGCACTGCCTTTGCTGCATCCAATAAATTTTGATATTTTGTATTTTTATTTTAACATGCCTCAAGATATTTTCTGATTTCCTTGTGATTTCTTCTTTAATCCATTGGTTATTTAAGAGCATGTTGCTTATTTTCACTTATATATGACTCTTCCCCTTCCCTGTGTTATTGTTATCTAGCCTCATTGCATTGTGGTTGGAGAAGATATACTGTATAATTTCAATACTTTTGAATTTATTGAGACTTTGATGCATCTTAATATATGGTCTATCCTGGAGAATGACCCATGTGCCCTAGAGAAGAATGTGTATTCTGCTGTTGGTGAGGTGTTCTCTATATGTCTGTTAGGTTTAGTTCATTTAAAGTATCATTCAAGGCTTCTGTTTCCTTAATAATCTTCTGTCTAGACATTTTATCCATTATTGAAAGTAGGGCATGGAAGTCTCCTACTATAAATGTAGAACCATCTATTTCTCACTTCAAATCTGTCAATATTTGCTTCATATAGTTGGGACTCTGTCATTAGGTGCATATATATTTATAATTTTTTATATCTTCTTATTGAATTGACCCTTTTATCACTACATAGTGACCTTCTTTGACTTTGACCTAAAGTCCATTTTATCTCTTATTAGTATAGCTATCCCAGCTCTCTTTTGTTTACCATTTGCATGGTATTTTTTTCCATCCTTTTACTTTCAAACTACTTTTGTCTTTGAATATAAGGGGAGTGTGTTATATAGGGCATATAGTTGGGTCATCTTTTTTTACTCATTCTTGCCATTGTCTGCCTTTTGATGGAACAGTTTAATCCATTTACATTTAAAGTAACTACTGATAATGCAGGACCTTCTTCTGTCACTTTGCAGTTAGCTCTTTGTAAGCATTATACCCTTTATGTCCCTCAGTTTTTCTGTTAATACTTAATTTCATATTTTTTATGATTTTTTTTATGTATTTTACCATTCTGAGTCCCTTCCAATTTCTTTCTGTATATATTTTTCATTTATCTTCTTTGTGGTAACCATGGGGCTTAAATTTAACATTCTAAATCTATAACAATCACATTTGTTTGATAGCATCTTAACTTCAATAGCATATATATACACTTCTCCTATACTCCTCTGTCCCTCCACCTTATACTTGTTGCATGTATCTTAATACATTATATGTCCAAAACATGGTTTTATCATAAATTTTTATGCATTTGCATTTTGGAATCTATAAGAAGTAAAAAATAGAGTTACATAATAAAAAATACAATAGTACTGGCATTTATACTTACCCATTTGGTTACCTGTACTGGAGGTCTGTATTTACGCCACTTCAAACCCACTGTTTAACGTCCTTTCCTTTCAGTCTGAAGGACTCACTTTTAGCTTTGCTTGTAGGGCAGGTCTAGAGGTGATGAACTGCCTCATAAACAAATGTGGGAATGTCTTATTCTCTTCCTCATTTTTGAAAAACAATTTCACAGGATTTAAAATTATTCCTGGCAATTGTTTTCTTTCTGCACTTTAAATATTTTTCTCCACTGCCTTCTTACCTTTATGATGTCTCATGAGAAATTGACACATAAATCTCATCAGGACTCCTTTGGACGTAACACATGGCTTTTTCTCTTGTAGCTACCTTCTTGTCCTTGGCATTCAGCAGTTTGACAGCTCTGTGTCTAGGTCTGGTTCTCTTTTAGTTTATCCTGCTTGAGGTTCATTGGGATTCTTGAATGTGCATATTCATGTCTTCTGTTAAATTTGGGAAGTTTTTTTATCATTATTTCTTTGAGTATTCCTTCTGCTCCTTTATTTCTTCTACTTCTGATAGTGTTCCACAGGTCTCTTAGGCTCTATTTGATTTTTTAAATTCTTTTTCTTTCTACTCCCCAACCTGAATCATTTCAATTGTCTTGTCTTTGAGTTCACTGATTCTTCTGTCTGTCCACTCCAATCTGCTGTTGAAATCCTCTAAGTAATTTTTTTGTGTCAGTCATTGTGGTGTTCAATGCCACTATTTCTTTTGGTTCCTTTAAAAATTTCTATCTCTTTATTGAGAGTCTCCCAGTGTTCTTTCATTGTTTTTGTAATATTGTTTAGTTATTCCTCCATGTTTTCCTTGATCTCTTGAGCCAGTGTGTTAGGATTCTCTAGAGTAACAGAACTGACAGGAGGTACCTGTAAATATTGTGAGACTTTTGTAAGAATTATCTCATGTGACTGTGAAGATAAGCAAGTCCAGATTCCATAAGGCAGCCAAAAGCTGGGATCTCTGATGAAGATTTTTGATGAATTCCCCAGGAGAAGTTGGTTGGCTGAAATAGAGATGAAAATTCTCTCTACTGACTTCTTAAATCATCACTTCTCCTTTTAAAGCCTTCAACTGATTAGATGAGGCTTCTCTTGTTAAAGGCAGTAGTCTCAGTTGATTGTAGATGTAATCAGCCATAGATGCAATTGACTTATTAATGATTTAAGTCCACAAAACATCTTCACAGTAACATCAATCAGGCCAGTGCTTGCTTGACCAAACAACTGGACACCAGAACCTAACTAAGTTTACACATGAACTTAACATCACATCCAGTATAGTCCAGTATGGATGGGCCAGCATTTCCTTCTTCTTATTTTTTTTGTCTCATATTCTTTTGTTGCACATTGTACATTTTCATACTATAAAGTGTTAACACTAAGATTTAGTCCCTGAGCTGTCTGTTCCTTAAGTTCATATCCAGATAGTGATATGACAGAGATTTCCTTGAGTACCAGGAGCTAACAAAAAGAAACCGACACAAAAACACTTTTCACGGTCCTTGTACATTGGCTCTGTTGGCTGGTGCCCTCCAGAGTTTAGTCCTCCTATCAAGATGAGCCTGAGGGGATGTGAAGGGCAGGGTCCTCTCCGTCTCTTCTGAGCCTGTGTCTTGTACTGGGCATGTGCTTGCTCATGGCCTTAGAAACCCCCGCCCCCCATGAAATAGACTTTGTCCCCATCCCCAGTGCTCTATTATATTTCTCAAAGCAGATAATCCTTTGTCCCTGGCCACTTTGACATAATTGTTTTTTGTACAGCTTTAGCTCTCCGCAAGCTGCTGGGCAAGTTCTGGGAGGGTGTGCCCCAGATGAGTTTCTTGGTTCAGTTTTATGTGCTGCCACCCAATAGATTGGCCCTGACATGGACACACACAGAGGTTATTCTGCTTCCTCTGTGATAGGACTAGGGGCCCACAATGAGAGCACAGGCTGGCTCCATACCATGCAAGGATGAGGCGACCAAGGGGCCAGCAAGGGCACCGTGAGCTAATCTACTGTTTTTAAACCTGCATTTTCTTGATTCAGCACTTGCCCAATTACTGCAATTCTTTAACTGTTTTCCTGAGTTTTGAGGAAGATGGCTATGCCAGTTTTTGTTAGTTGTTAAAGATTCTGTATGGGAACGGCATCCTGGAATGTCTTACACCTCCATCTCGGTCGACCAAAAACCTTACAAATATTTTTTAAAGGTTCAGAAAATTCTGGAAACTATAACAGAAATTTGTGACCATACATTTTCATATATATTTAAATGATTTTTTCCATCTGAGGACTGTGTCTGATAAGTAAATCATGGGAACATATAAACCATGCAAAATTTTTAAGTTATGTATGTGTTGATTTCTGCTTAATAGAAGTCAACTACAGAAAACAGCCCCCCCCGAAATCTTCACTTTATGTACATGACCTCGTTTACTCTTCACATGAAACCCAGGAGGCAGATAAAATCATCCCTGTCTTACAAATAAGGAAACTGAGGCTCTGTAAGCAGCTGGTCCAAATGCACATGGCCCAAGAATGCCAGAGTGGGGTGTGCATGGAAGGCTTCTCCGACTCCGCCGGGAAGTCCCTGATGGGCTGCATCTCAGCTGCTTCAGAGAGTGAGCCAGTGAGTGTGCGTGCGAGTGTGCATGTGAGTGCAAATGTGAGTGTGTGTGCGAGTGTGCATGCAAGTGCAAATGTGAGTGTGAGTGTGAGCGTGTATGCGAGTGTGAGTGCATGCAAGTGTGAGTGTGCATGCAAGTGTGCATGCGAGTGCTCGTAGACAAGACTGCAGCACACTCAGGAGGAACAAAGGAGGCGATAGGTCTTTAATGCAAGAGACCTAAATAAAAGGAAATATGTCTGACGGAATTTTTTAAAAACCAACTGGTCATTTGTTTATCCCATGATCATTTTGGTAAACCTTTAGTCCATACTATAATTCTTAAGTTTCCTTAGGATAGCTTCTGTAGAATTGCACTAATACATGTACAGTAGCATTTATTCAAGAAGCAGAAAAGGCGCCATTCTGAGTTACATGAGAGATAATAAAAACATCAAGAAGCACATCAATCAAATGGCTTTATTGACCGGTGAACTCAATCTGTGGATGGACACAATTATCCACAGGAGAACTGGATGTCAGCATCATTTAGGGAGAACAATGACCCAATAGGCAAAAGTAGACAGCTCCCCTCTGTAGAGAACAGGGGAGCAAACCTGGTAATGAGGCACTTCATTCATCATATCTTTCTGCTCTAATTGTCAAGGTGAATAGGAAATCGTTTCAGCTAAGGCAGGAACTGGGTAACGTAAAAACATTTGTTTTGTAAACACAAAGAATGCTTTATTTTTCCTAATGATCCCCTTCAAATCTACATCAAGCAATGTTGTGAGCATCCTGTTTTCTTAAGTTACTCCTGTAATCCCACACCTCAAATTCATACTGATTTTGGATGGATTTATTTTTGTCTCAAAATGTTAGGGAGGCTGATACTGCTAAGAATCTGCAATTTTAATTTCTACTCTCAATCTAAACAGAAGTGGGTCATAAATAAATATATAAGAATACCCAATTCATGTTCAACCTCTGTTATTTATGTCAAAATGCCCAACAGTGCTTGAATGTCATTTCTGAAAGTACTGAACAACCTGATTTTTCCTTATTGTAATTCATTCCCTCCTAAATCATCACTTGACACTTGTCAAGAATTGTGAGTGAATATAGTGGAGGAAATGTCTTATACAGCATTCAATCAGTACACATATATACTACCACCAAAGGATGATTCTTTAAAATTGTATGGCATGGAAGTTATTTGCTTAAGGAAGATAAGAAAAAAAAATAGTCTAAAAGGAAGAAAAAGCAGTAAGTTGAGGAAAATAACTTGTTGGCCAAGCGAAAATGAGCAACTGAAGTTTGCAAAAAGCTGTCATGAAACCAAAGGAAGAAGGTTCCCTGGAGAAAAGTTTGGTAGCTTCAGTTCAGTTTTTGGTCTTTTCTGCTTAGAATAGCAGTTAATTTTTTTTTCCACCAAACTTGTTTACAGAACCATTTTATATAAATGCCCCACATAATTTTTTTGAGCCACAGTTTCTTCCAATTAAAGTAAATGGAAAAGGGTTAAACTTGGTAATGTTTTCATCATCCCTGTTATACAGAAGCTAATGTTCAGAAGTATGTGCAGGTGCTACTTTTAGCAACTAAATATTTCCATGGTGGTAAAGAAGTATCAGTAAAATCTATGCACTTTAAGAACATCAAATTCTTATTATACTTATCATGTGTGCAGGCAGAGTACATAATAAACTAGTCTATAGCAGCTGTAAATTTCTGAGGATTTATCTAACCACAAATACATTGAAATGGGGAAATGGGGCTATATTAAACTATGCAAGACGCTGCTGGAGCTTTGCCATTTCTGCAACATCCTGTAATTAATTTATCATGACAGGTCTGGCAAACTGAAACGTCTAATACACTTGCGACAGACTGTTATACTATAGTTGTTGGAGAGCCTGCAGACACACGAGATGAAGGTGAACTTTTCTTTCAAACATGAACATGAGGATGTTATGATGAGAGTGTCCTATGGCCAAGCACAGACTTTTCACTTTTGAATTTCAAAATAGGAGCATCTAGAATATGGCAAAGATCCTGGGCTGAGATAATGAGCTTAATCTGTTCTCTGCCCTGTGTGGTCTTTCCCTGAAGAGGGGCAGCCCCAGGCAGGAGTTGGCATAAGCCTGGTCAGCCCTCCCCATGCCTGCAGCCTGGTGCTGGATCCTGTGGGATTCCCTCCTGGAAAACTGAAGATGAGTTCTGTCTTGGTGGTCCCTTGGACACATCCTCTTCCTACAAACAAGGCTTACAAGACCACATCCTCCATCTGTGTGTCCTCTGCTGGAAGGCACGACCCTGCCATTTGCAAATTTAAGCAGAGAAGAAATAAATACAG
>PVKY010005487.1:0-17336 GCA_004027775.1 Bradypus variegatus
AACATTTAGCTGCCTAGGTCATGCAGACTGCTGTGCACCGAAGATCTGCAGGCCTGTTTTGCTCAGGCCAGGGAGGAAGGGAGGGAGGAAGGAAGGGACAGAGGGAGGGAAGGAAGGAAGGAAGGAAGGAAGGAAGGAAGGGAGGGAGGGAGGGAGGGAGGGAGGAAGGAAGGAAGGAAGGAAGGAAGGAAGGAAGGAAGGAAGGAAGGAAGACTGAAACTTCTGTCTTATGCAAGTCATTATTATTTGGAATTTTCTATCTCCAAAATGAACCCTAACTGTTCTCAGTGTGCAATGCAGGCCAGGCCCGGGCAGCCTATCAGCTCATCCTTCCCCATCCACAGTGATTCGGCAACTACTGAGGAAGTGGACGTGCTCCTTCTGCTGCCCTGTGCCTAATCGGGGAGAGAGAGAAGTAGGGTCCCACGGATACCAGTTGCCCCTGGATGCAGCCTTGTCTGAATAAATACAGATTTGTTGTTACAGGGGCCTCAGTTACGTTCTCCCCTTGGTCCTGGCTCCTGACTTTCACACTCTGTACAGCTGAATTGTTTACAATAAGCACAATTGTTTTTGTAACCAGCCTGTGAAAGACTGGGGGGCCTGGTGTCCCAGCCCTTCCTAGCTGGGAGCCACTGGTGGTTTTGAAGTGGGAAAATGCCATGATCAGGAGGCCTGACATGTTTCAGGATGTGTGGGGCAGAGGGAGAGAGTGGGGTGTCCCTGAAACTGCTCTGGCATTGGGGCTCAGCAGGTGGGGGGCTGGTGTGGGAGTGCGGGTGACAAGGAGTGGCAAGTTTCTGAGCTGGAGAGGAGATAGCACAGCCAGTGCTCCAGAAAGCAGCTACATCTGAGCTGCATGCTCTGGTCCCAGAGCATGGGGGAGGCAGTGACCCCACTCTGTTCATTAGCTCCCGGGTGAGGGTGGTGGCTTTGGGCTTCCCCAGGGGGTGGTGAGGAGGAAAGTGGGGAGCTGGCATGGATGGAGGCATGCCCAGCCCCTCCCCACCCAGGACAGTGGAGCCAATAAATGGCAGAGCTCAGATTCAAGCAGATCCCACAGAAAGTGCTAGAACACCTGGGAACAGGCCCACCAGGCCATCAGCTCCCACAGAGGAGGGTGGGACCACTCTGGACGAGAAGCAGCTGGCATAACACATTAGTTGGTGCAACGTCTGTTCAAAAGGAAGTTGCAGTGACATTAGGGAACTTTCCAGCAAAGTTGACCTCAAAAAAGAGAAATTGATAAAATAGCAAGGGAAGAGATTCCAAATGGAGTCTAGAGGTCACTCCGGTGGGCATTCTTATGCACTATATAGATAACCCATTTTAGGTTTTAATGCATTGAAATAGCTAGAAGTAAATACCTGAAACTATCAAAGTGCAACCCCACAGCCTTGACTTAGCTTACAAGGGGTGACAGTGTGATTGTGGAAACCTTGTCGATCACACTCCCTTTATCCAGTGTATGGATGGATGAGTAGAAAAATGGGGACAAAAACTAAATGACAAATAGGGTGGGATGGATGATTTGGGTGTTCTTTTCTACTTTGATTTTTTTCCTATTTTCACTTTTTCTGGTATAAGGCAAATGTTCAAAAAATAGATTGGGGTGATGAATGCACAACTATATAATGTTATTGTGAACAGTTGGTTGTAGACTTTGGATGATTTTATGGTAGGTGAATATATCTCAATAAAATTGAATTTAAAAAAATAGCAAAGGAGCACAGACAAAGCAATAGCTGCAGAAACAACCCCCACTCCCCACCTTTCTAGCAGCCTCTCAGCCCAGCAGGCTCCAGTGGGCTTGGAGGGCCTGGGGTGAGGAGGTCCAGAAAAGAGGGGGTCGTTCTTAGTCTGTCCCCCACACTGAAGAAGCCTCACTCGGCTCAGTTTCCGAGGCCCAGCTTTCATGTTCCAAGCTTAGCAGATTCTTCTATGGTATGAAATGGGCGAATGGGAGCGGATCCCAGTTTCTACCAGCAGCCTCCAACGAGCCAAAGCTCTGCCCTAAGTGACGTTTCCCAGTCCCAGCACCGGTGACATTTGAGGCCGGGTCCCTCTCCATGGCAGGGGCCATCCTGGGTGTTGAAGGACATTTCGCCACCTTCCAGAAACCCCTCCAGATGTGGCCTTGTGTCCCCTGGGGGCCACACAGCCCGGCTCGGAGCCACTGGCCCATCTTGTGGAACCGAGCTCGCTGCGATTCAGGCGTCAACCCGGCTGTCTGTGACAGTGAAGTGGCCGTCACCTTCCTGGCCATCCCTGCTGACCCCTGCTGCCACGTCCCTCACCGAGCGAGGTGCCAGGGACGCCCGAGCTGGCCCGAGTGGCTGCTGTTCTCCCTGTCCTGGGCAGGCACCGAGGCCAGCGTCCCCACCCAGCGTGTCCTCGAGGGGACGGACCCATGCAGAGGGTCCCAGGACAGGAGAAGGGGCTGTGTCTCCGGTTCTGCTCACACACACACACACACACACACACACACACAGGCCGCAGGGGGCCTCAGCGAGAAGGGACAGGAGTGTCCCCTGGGCCTGGCCCCACCGTCCCTCCTGCTTTCTCCCTCCCAGAAGGAATCGCTGGGCTCGGTGCTGGGACAGCGGCCAGGAAGACGTCCCCTGCTGGTCACCTCCCCCCCCACCTCGATCTGTTTCCCGCAGCCTGGGACACGGCAGGAGTGAGCGGGGGGCAGAGGACACGAGCTGGGCCCTGACTCACCGGCCAGCCTGGCAGGGCACCCAGACCAGCTGCAGCCCCCCCTCCAGCCTGCACCCTGCTTGGCCCCAGCTGCCCCCACCCAGTCTCCCTCAGGGGCTGCCCCACTGGAGGCAGCCAGCTGTCTCCAGAATCCCAGAGGCCAGCCAGGGGCCCATGCAGCCCTGATGACCCCGGGCCAGGGGCCCACGCAGCCCTGATGACTGTCCCCCGACCCAGCCCTGTGCACACGTGGCAGCGAGAGTCAGCCCAGGGCCAGGCAGCGAGGTCCCCGCACCCCTGGGGACCCCACACGTGGGCCTATGTTCACATCACGGCAAACACAGAGCCGCTGGCCAGGTCCCCACCCTGTTCCAAGCCTGCGAGGCATTTCTGTTGTACAGATGGGGAAACTGAGGCGAGGAGAGGTCCAGTCGCTTGCATAATGTCAGGCGCAGCAATGCCCCTGGCGTTTGAACCTGGGCAGGGTCCCCCCTGCTGCACCAGCTTCCGAGCCCTCTTGGGGTTGGCATCTTTGTATTTGCGGCCCTCGGACGAGCCTGGTGGACATGCTGGCCTCAGAGGAGGGGGACCCTTCCTGGTCCAAGGTCACCAAGTAGGAAGAGGCCACGCTGGGCTTGGAACCCGCGCCTGCAGGGGACAGAGCGGGCGGAAGTTCTGGAAACCTAAAGTCACGATCGGTAGGCACCGTGCGGGTCGAGCATTTGCCCATCAGCTGGTCTGCGTGTAACGGATGTTTCTGGAGAAAGTGGCCAAGGTTCTTTGTGCCCGGAGGGCCACCCCCTCACGTTGGATCTGCTGCCCACCTGGTGGGATGACGACATCCCAAAGCCTGGGGCTTCACCTGAGGCTGCAGGACAAAGCCACGGGCATCTCCTTGTCTTCCCCAGCAGACTTCAACCGGGATGGCCTGTGCCTGCCGGTGCAGTGGCAGCTCAGCAGTGGTGTGAGGCACAGCTGGCAGCGCTGGCCCAGGGGACACAGCCGGGAGTGGGGCGAGGGTGGCCATGCCCATCTCCGAGACCCTCCTTGTGCCCGGTCCTGGTTTACAGGGCAGGCGGGGCAGGGAGTGAGCAAATAACGCTGGACTTGAACCTGGGGGTGTCCCCCTCAGGGGCTGAGGTTACACCGGCTGTGGGAGAGGCCAGTAGGCCTGAACTTGGGGCTGGTATTGGGGTCCCGGGGAGCCCTGGCCCTGTGCCTACTTGCTGGATGGCCCCAGGACCCTGCTTACTAGGAAATATGGATTGTGTGACCTTGACCTGACAACCCACAAACCCGGGGTAGTTATGTGCCGTGCCCAGCTCTGCTTCAGCTCCGAGCATGGTGGGCGCCACTGTGCACCCCATTTTGCAGATGGAGAGGCTGAGGCACAGAGGTCAAGTTCCTTGTCCAAGGTTTCTCAGCTGGTGGGGGGCCAGCCGGGGCTTGAAACTGGGAGGTCTAGGGTTCTGAGCTTGTGCGCCCCCACCCGCAGGCTGCCAATCAGTGACAAAGGGGCTGGGGGCACAGGGTGGGGGGACTTGGGAGGACATGTCATCTGAGCCCAGGCCTGACGCCCCCCAGTGCAGAGCGGGTGGAGCCAGTGATCCAGGCTGGGGAACGGCCACAGGGCCGGTGGGGTGGGACTGGAGAGGGCAGAGGGGTCCGCGGTCCCCAGGGAGGCCTGGCTGTGGGGGTGGGGGGCAGACTCGAGGGGGCCCCCTGCAGCAGCCCATCCCGTCCAGACAGGCAGTGGCACCAGTTGCCCCTGAGCATCCCTGTGGGTCCCTGGAGGGGTGGGGGCATGGGGGGTGTTGAGGCTGGGAGAGGTGGGGGCTCGGGCACGAGGGGGCCCCTGAGCGGCCGGCAGGGAGCAGGAGACCCAAGCTGCTGGAAGGGGAGCCCGGATGGGACCCAGGAGGCCTGGGGCTGTCCCACCCCTGCCCGTGCCCCGTGCACACACACACGTGCCTGTGCACACACACACATGCCTGTGCACACACACATGCCTGTGCACACTCACCCCCCACACACCTGTGCACACAAACACACACCTGTGCACACAGACACACACACCTGTGCACACTCACACCTGTGCACACACACACACGCCTGTGCGCACACACACCTGTGCACACACACCCCACACACCTGTGCACACAAACACACACCTGTGCACAGACACACACGCCTGTGCACACACACATGCCTGTGCACACACACATGCCTGTGCACACAAACACATGCACAGCTTGTGCACACTCACACACACCTGTGTGCACACACACGCCTGTGCACACACACACACCTGTGCACACTCACGACACACACTCCTCGCACACTCGCACATGTTCACTCACACGCACACACTCAGCCACTTCCTCTTCATCAGGTGGGAAATCCCTTCCCACAGGCCCCCACCAGGCGGCTGACCCCAGAGGGCGGGTGGGGGATGGGCGGGGCAGCTGCAGGGCCGGGGCTCCCCCATCCTCCCCCCACTCCCGGGGCTCAGCCTCCCCCCGGCTCCGGGCTGACTCACCGCA
This sequence comes from Bradypus variegatus, assembly GCA_004027775.1. Taxonomy (NCBI): domain Eukaryota; kingdom Metazoa; phylum Chordata; class Mammalia; order Pilosa; family Bradypodidae; genus Bradypus; species Bradypus variegatus. Next base: position 5,244 of record PVKY010005487.1, read on the forward strand.
GGCCCCGGCGGGTTGTGGTTGGGATTTGGGGTTTGGAAGGAATTTCAGGCCTGGGGATGGGAGGCTGCAGGGGACCTGAGTTGGGGTGTCAGGCTTGGGGTGGGGGTAGTGTCCTCCCACTGCCTGCCCCACCCTGGCCAAGCCCCCCAACGGGCAACCCCTCCAGGGCGCCAGGTGGGTGGCACCGTGTCCTGATCTGGGGGTGGCGGGGTGAAGGCACATTCCAGCTGTCTGCCGGTGACTCCTGAGTTAGGGGCTGTCCCGCGGTCTGTGTTTAAAGCCATTGTGGTCCCCCGTCCGTCTGTCTGCCTGTCCTCCACCCGAGCGGGAGAGAAGGGCCGAGTTTCCCATGCCCGTCCTAAAACCCCCGAGAACTGTCTTGGCCCGTTGGGCTCTGCACTCTGCTCCTTCGTCAGTGAAGAAAGAAAACACAACCCCGGCTGAACCCCGTTTCGTCTGTGCAGTCAGACACCCACCCTGCCTCCCAGACCAATAAATATATAAAACAAAGCTCCGGGCGGGCAGGCAGCTCTCTGGGCACCGAGGCTGCGGCCCGGCCCGGCTGTGTCTTCTCTCCTTTCTGTGATCCGAGCAGGAGGGAAGCGGAGGGCCAGCGAGGGAGCCAAGCAGGAGGGGCCTCTTCCCGCCATCGTGGGCAGCAGGCTTGGCGGGGACAGGCCGCGAGGCAGCTGTTCAGGCCGCGTCATCCTCCAGGCTGACCATCTGTCTCTGCCGACCAAATGATTCACACCGGACACAGCCAGCCCGACAGTCTGTCATCGGGCCCAGGGCCCACCCGCTTCTCACCCCTCCTCGGCCCCCACCTGCCTTCTGCCTGGTCTCCAGGCTCCCACCCTCAGCACCCACAGTCTGTCCCTCCCCACAGCCACCAGAGGGCGCCGGTGAGCACTGAGCCAGGTCCTGCCCCTCCTCTCCCCAGAACCCTCCATCGCTCCCACCTGTCTCGGCACAAACGCCCAGCTCCTCCCCGCGGCCCACCAGGCCCAGCAGAACCTGGCCAAGTCCAGCCACACTGGCCCCCTCAAAGCCACCAGGCACAGCCAGCCTCAGGGCCTTTGCACGGGCCATGCCCTCTGCACGCGATCTGCTCCCTCCTCCAGGCGGGGTCTTGTCCAGACTCACGTCCCCCCACTCCTGAGTCCCACAGCCCCCTCTGTCCCGCTCCAGCTCTTTGCTCCAGGGCGCTCACGGCCACGGGACGGAACAGGTTTGCTTCTCCCACCCTGAGAACACCCGCTCTCCCTCCGCAGAGCAGGCCGGAATGGGCACGGCAAACCCGCCCACCTGGGCGCCTCACCGAGGGGTAGGTGTAGCCGTCCTGGCTGCGGCAGATGTGCACCTCGTCCTCCGTGGTCTTCTGGTACACGGGGTTGTTGAAGTGCAGCTTTTCACGTTCCGGAGCCGCCAGGGCTTCCAGAGGCAGAAGCTGCCGTAGCTCAGGAGGCCGAGCACCACTGCGGGGAGACGGCGAGGGTCACCCGGCCACCCCGGGCCTGGGCCTGGCTTTCCCCCAGGTCAACATTTCCATTCTGCCTTTACAGGGACGCTCGCTGGAGACCCCCACAGGGAAGGCTCCGGGACATCCAGTGTGACACCCCCTGGCTCTGCCTCCCCCAAACCAGCCCATTGGTGGGTATCCTTCCAGAAATGGGACCGTTCTCTACCTACTGGGCAACCACGTGTTCGTTCCTGCCTTCTGCTCTAAAGCAAGCAGAAAGCAATGGAGCTTTGCACACCACGGCCCCTTCCCAGATCCAAGGACTCGTCAGGGGCTCACCCCACACCAAGGCTGGCCGGGGGACTCTTCTTCTCTGCAGAGACAACCCTGGGCTGCATGGGGAGAGACACCTCAAAAGGTTGTCCTTGGCCAAGGCAAATGAGCACACTGCTAGCCAAGCCCTGCTTGACGCAGGTGGCGGAGGGGAAGGGGGGACACTCCCTGCAGGGGAAGCACATGTCACAGGGTCCCCGAGGCATCTTCCCATCCCCGGGGTCTGGGGGAAGCCTCCCCCAAAGTGCTCACAACTGCTCCCCCAAACCCCGTCCCCACCTGACCCCTCCCTGCTCCACTTTGTCCATCACCAGCTCCGAGGGGACGGCACCTGTTCTGCTTTTAGGGCTGTGCCCCCAGTGCCTGGACGTGCGCTAGGTATACATTAGGTGTTCAGCGTCCATCGTTAAATGAGTGATGATGACATGGGAAGGGGGCAACCACACCAGCCCACTGAGCAGGGGTGACGTCGGGCAGGAGGTGAGGTCTGGAGACCCCCGGGGACCAGCCCCGTGCACTTACCAATGGTGAGGATGAGGGGCAGAGCCACCGTTGTGGCCCTGGGCTTCTCCGCGTCCCCTCTGCTGGTGGCATCACCCAGGGCTGTGTGCGAGAAGTGAGAAGTGTGGCCCAGATCCCGGAAGAGGCCAGAGAAAGCAAAGCAGATGTGGGAAAACTGCGTGATGTTCTTCACCATCTTTAAAACCCAAAGGAGCTGGGAGAGGCTCCGACACCCGGCACGCCTGCCTCCGCCGAGGCTGTGAGGCTCTGGGCTGACTGAAGAAGGTTCTGTGACCTGCACTGGGGAGGCGGTGATGGGACAGTCCCCAAGACCAAAGCCTACAGATGCTGCCCTGGTGGAACTTTCCAACCTGGTTTTACATTTTCTTGAAGTAAGAATATTCTAGAAGTGGTAGGAGGTAACGCTGAACACTCCAAGTGGCCAGCTTGAATTGCACCAAAGCCAGATATGCCTGCATCTATCTCAGGCTAATGAAAAATGATGCTGGGGGGCTGGCGGGCACCCCAGAACATAACCACGTGGGTGAGCCATGGTGGGGGAACATGACATAAGGTCCCGTGCAGAGGTCTAACGTCCTCCCGACAGACGAATGGGGTGGGAGGGCTGAGCAGGCCACGGTGGGCCCCATGGATGCGGCCCCTCCTCGGTGACACTCAGAGCCTTCTCAGGTCTGATTCCGGCCATTGTGACATCTTTGGCTTTTGGGGGTGCAGGGGGAGGCACAGAAATAATTTATACTTCGTTTCACATTTCTGCATATTTAAGAAGCCTTGTGGTAAAAGTAACTTAGGGCAACTGAAAAACTCCCTGGAAATTTGTTCCCTTTTTAAAGGGCTCTGTGGCCAAATTTCAGAAGCCCAGGGTGGGCCTGTCTGTGAAGTGGTTTTTCAGGTGGCATCCCCTGGAGTGAGGCTCCCGGCCTCCCGCAACCACACGAGCTCCTCTTTTATCTCCTTTAGTCTCGAACAAAGGCTTCGGCAACCCTGAAAAATAGTCTGAAACTTGCTGATGTGCCATTTTCTTCCTGGCTGGGAAAGCCTGTGAGCTCCGTTTCCGCTGCTGCAGGTGGAGAGGACGCCCCCTGGTGGGCACAGCCGCGAAGCGCGGGCCACTGGCTCCGCTCCCCTCGGCAGAGGAAGAGGGAAGAAGGATTTGGGGACCCCAGGGCCCGGGATAGAGGAGACGAGTAAGGCACAAAATCCAAGGGAGCGCCCATAAACTCAGCCCTCAAAGAATACTTAAGTGCAGTGTTTCAAAAAATCAAAATTAATGCAGAAGGACCACGGTGAATAAAATATGAGAATTTTAAGGACAGGGTCTGACCCTACACTTGCCCTGTCCTGCCTCATGGGACCCTGGTTCTGGTAAAACTTTATTTACAAAGACAGGGGCCGGCCACAGGCAGAAGTTTGATGGTTTGATTTTTAGTTTAAATACCACATTGACAGATTATTTGCTTGCTGGGCCTTTCGGCCCCTCACTTGCCCAGTGGGCAGGCAAGAAATCCGAGTGGCCGGTGGGCCTTGATAAAATGTCAGACCAGCCCAGTGCCCGCATGTTTTGGGCACCATCAGCCGCCACGAGCTCAGGCCCCTCACACGCGTCAGCCAGCAAATCCCCGCTCCTGCTGGGAGGCGGGTGGGCACCGTCGCCAGCCCCATTTTACTAGGAGGAAAACAGAGGTTCTGGTGATGTCCAGCAAGGCACCCAGGGCCAAACCCAGGCCCCAGCTCTTCCCCAAGCCACTTGGCCTCTGGGGGGCCCACCGAGCAGCGTGTCCCGGGGATTGGGGGGCCAGGGTGGTTCCGGCCTTTACCTTGATGGGACATGTTAACTGTCGCTGACGTGGTGAGCTCGGGGCTGGCCACGGGCTGCCTGGAGGTGCCGGGGGCAGGCTGGCCAGCGGTGTGTGTGTCGGCTCTGCGGCTGGGGCACTGACGGTCAGCCTGACCGGAGAGGGTGCCGCGGAGGGACTGGCCGTGGTGGTGTCCGGTTCAGGCTCTGAAAGAACAACCATTTCCCGAGTGACGTCTGGGCTCCTCGTGACAACTTGGAGGACACAAAGTCCGTCGGCCACAGAGAGAGAATGAGAAACCAACACAGTGAAACTAAAGCCCCAGTAACATCCACGTTGTTGTTGTCTTAATTGTTATTTCTTTTAGTTGTTAAAAAGGGAGATTCACAAGTGTTGGAGGTCTTACAAACACACTAGCCCCCGACACTTTCTCAGAGAATGAGAAGAAATGAAAAAGGAGCCATTTCCTCATGTGATGTCTAAAATCAAATCAGCTGTCAAGAGCCAAAAGGTGGAGCTGAGGCAACCCACATGTCCATCAGCAGAAGAAGGAATAAACAAAATGTGGCCCATTCATACAAGGGGGCATTACTCAGCTTTGTAAAAAGGATTGAAGCAACTCTAGGGGCTTCTGGGGAAGACGGCAGAGTGGGGAGCACCGGACACACTCCTCCTCCAAAAGCGGGCAGGCAGAAAACGATCTGGAACAGGTTCTGGGGCTCCAGAAGCCAGAAGTACAGGGTCCAGGAAAGAAGGGGAAGGGGAGACTGAGAAGTTGTATCAAAAAAATTGTGAGTGAATCGTGCCGTGGCAGTGGCCAGCAGCCACACCCACCCCCGAGGGAAGCAGCCCCCACGGTCATGGCCTCCACCTTTCCCCCAGGAACGGAGAGGGCTAAGGCCCAGTGCTGAGTGTGGCTTCTGATCGGCAAGTTGGGAACGCTGGGTCCCGGCCCTGAATCGCAGTTCTAGCCTGTCCCAGACAGGGTCCCCATGGACATTGTTTCAATCCCCCCACCCCACCCTGGGGTGGAGGCTGAAGCAGCACACTCCCCTCCTCAGGGCTGCGGGGAAGTTGGCAGTAACAACAATGAATGTTAATGGATTAAACTCGCCAATCAAAAGACACAGATTGGCAGAAGGGGTAAAAAAATGACCCATCTATATGCTGTCTGCAAGACTCCCTTAAACCCAAGGACGCAAATTGGATGCAAGTGAAAGGCTGGAGAAAGATATTCCATGCAAATACGAACCAAAAAAGGTCTGGGGCAGCTATACTAGTATCAGACAAAATAGACTTTAAATGCAAAACTGTTGTAAGAGACAAAGAAGGGTGCTATATATTAATAAAGAGGCATCCACCAGGAAGAAATAATAATCATAAATATTTATCCACCTAATCAAGGTGCTCCAAATTACATGAGGCAAACACTGGCAAAACTGAAGGGGGAAACAGATGTCTCTACAATAATTGGAGAGTTCAATACACCACTCTCATCAATAGAAAGAATGTCAAGACAGAGGAACTTGAATAAAATTATAAATGAACTAGACCTAGCAGATATTTATGGAACATTGCACCCCAAAACTGCAGTATATACATTCTTTTCAAGTGCTCATGGATCATTCTCCAGGATAGGGCTCATGTTGAATCACAAAACAAACCTCAATACATTTAAAAAGACTGAAATTATGCAAAGCACTTTCTCTGATCATACTGGAATGAAGCTGGAAATCAGTAACAGGTGGAGAACTAGGAAATCCATAAATAGATGGCGGTTAAACAACACGCTTTAAACAATCAGTGGGTCAAAGGAGAAATTGCAAGAGAAATGTTAAATAATCAAAACTATTTAATAATTTTAAATAAATTGAGAACACAGCATATCAAAACTTATGGAACTCAGTGAAAGCAGTGCTGACAGGGAAATTTATAGCCCTAAATGCCTACAATGAAAAAGAAGAAAGAGCTAAAATCAGAGATCTAATTGCATACCTGTAGGAACCAGAAAAAGAAGAACAAACTAATCCCAAAGCAAGCAGAAGGAAGAAAAGAACAAAGAACAGAAATAAATGAAATTGAGAATTAAGAAAACAACAGAGAATCAACAAAACCAAAAGTTGGTTCTTTGAGAAGATCAATAAAATTGACAAACCCTTAGCTAAACTGAGAAATAATAAAAAGGGAGAAGGTGCAAATGAGAAGGGGGGTCTCATTACTGACCCAACTGGAATAAAAAGGACATAAGACATGATGAACAACTGCGTACCAACAAATTGGACAACTTAGGTGAAATGGACAAATTTCTAGAGACACACGAACAACCTACACAGACTCTACAAGAAACTGAAGACCTCAAAAGACCAACCACAAATCAAGAGATTGAATCAGTCATTAAAAACCTCCCAAGAAAGAAAAACCCAGGGCCAGATGGCTTCACAATTGAATTCTACCATTGATTCAATGCAGTATCAATCAAAATTCCAACAGCCTACTTTGCTGAAATGGAGAAGCTAATCATTAATTTTATTTCAAAGGGGAAGGGGCCTCAAACAGCCCAAAAGATCTTGAAAAAGGAGAATGAAGTGGGAGGATTCATACTTCTTGATGTAAACCATATTATAAAGCCACTGTGGGCAAAACAGCATGGTACTTGCCTAAAGATAGACATATTGATCAACAGAATCATATTGAGAGCTCAGAAATAGACCCTCAGATCTATGGTCAACTGGTTTTTGACAAGGCTCCCAAGTTCATTCTACTGGGACAGAATGGTCTCTTCAAAAAATGGTGTTAGGAGAACTGGATATCCATATCCAAAAGAAGGAAATAGGACCCCTACCTCATACCCCATATAAAATATTAACTCAGAATGGATCAAAGACCTAAATACAAGAAATAGTACCATAAAACTCCTAGAAGAACATGTAGGGAAACATCTTCAAGATCTAGTGATAGGTGGTAGTTTCCTAGACCTTATACCCATAGCACAAGCAACAAAAAGAAAAAAGATAAATGGGAACTCCTCAAAACTGAACCCAGCTAAGAGAATTCAAAGAGTCGAGAGGCTGTTCTGGAGGTTACTCCTGTGCAAGCTTCACCTGGATATGATAAATGGCCACACTATGATAAGCCCAAGTCAACTGTAGTCCCCCAAACCCTCACGAATACCCAGATCCCTATCTGAGAATGTATAAAAGTTTCACTCACTAAGTTTATTCTTCAGAAACTTCAATCCTCTAGAGAGCTTCTATGCCAGCTAAGTCACAAAACCTAGAGGCAACAGCCTCTTGAAGAACGTCAACCAGATGTGTCCGCTTTTCCCATACAGTTGACACCCCTTTTCAACATGAAAGGTTGGGGGGTCACTGCCTAGACATCCCTGGAGATCAGGAAAGTGATTAAACTAGAGGAAGGGGTAGCAACAGGCGAGATGGAATTTAACAAAGGATGATGAATCCTGAATCTCTATATAATTTTTCTTCTTCTTAGATGCTAGGGTATTAGAATAGCTAGAAGGAAAGAACTGAAATGGTGGAACTAGCCCATAGCATTCATTGAAATTCGCTCTATAGCTACTTGTTAAATTGTAATTTGAAAGTTACCACCTTTTGGTAATATGTTATATTTCACAATAATGAAATAACTGAAACTATGATGCCGTAACTCAAACTTTTTGGGGATTTTCTGTATAACTACTTGTTAAATCATACTTTGAAAGTTATTACCTTTTTGCATATATGTTATATTTCACAATAAGGAAATAACTGAGACTGTGGAACTGTACCCCATCACATTCTTTGAAATTTGCTAATGACATGTTAAACTGTACTTATACTATATACTTCTATGTATATATGTTATATTCCACAGTAAAAAATATGATTTAAAAAATTGAACACTTCTGTGCTTCAAAGAACTTTTTCAAAAGAGTGAAGAGGCAGCCAACTCTATGGGAAAAATATTTGGAACCACTGTGAGGACCCAGGGCCCAGGACCCCATCCCCCAGGGAGGGGGAAAAGCATTAAGACTCCCCTCCCCCATCACTGTTAGTGACCAAACCTGGTGAGACTTTGTTGTACCCAAATCTCATGAGAGACTCCATTGTCACAATCCTTTATAAAGGACCCCCCCTGGCACTGCCCTCTTTCTCTCTGTGTGGAACACTGACTTCACTGTTCCCGAACCGCCGCAATGGGGAAGATTCATCTCCTGTGTGTAAGTCCCTAAGTAAACTCATGGGTAACTGTGCCAGGCATGTTCTTTGGTGTGGGGGCTAATCGGGGTTGGAAAACTGCATATCTGAAAAGGCTTTTATATCTAGACTATACCAAGAAATCCTATAACTCAACAATAAAAAGACAAACAACCCAATTTAAAAATGGGCAAAAGACATGAATAGATATTTTTCCAAAGAGGAAATACAAACAGATGAAAAGCACAAGAAAAGATGCTCTGCTTCACAGGCGATTAGGGAAATGCAAATCAAAACCACAGTTTGATTTGCAAAACTTCATCTCACACCTACTAGAATGGCTGCTATTAAAAAGGAAACTACCAGTGCTATAGAGGATGTGGAGAAACCAGAACACTTATCCACTGCTGGTGGGAATGAAAAGGGAGAGCCGCTGTGGAAGATGGTTTGGTGGTTCCCCAGGAAGCTAAGTAAAGAGCACGGATGAGTCTTGAAACTGTTATGCTGAGTGAAACAAGCCAAACTCAAAAGGACAAACACTGTACAATTCCACTTATAGGAAACATCAAGAATAAGCAAATTAATTGAGACAGAAATCAGATTCGAGGCTCCCTGGGGCAAGGGGGATGGGGAGTTACTGTTTAATGGATAGAGTTTCTATCTGGGATGATGAAAAGGTTTTGGTACTAGATGGTCATGAGTGTAATTAGTGCCACTGAATTGTATACTTTAAAATGGATAACATGGGGAATTTTGTTATACATATATATAAAACCATGACCAAAACAATAACAAAACAGTCAAATCCACTCTCAGAGCACTGGGAAATAGCAAAGGAGACGTTAAAGATGACACGGGTCTAAGTGCCCAGCTCTCCAGAGGGGCAGACGCCGGCTGCCCCGACCCATGGGCCCTTGCAGCAGCCTCCCGAGGCTGTGCCCCCTTGGACAGAGGAAGAGTGAGACGCTGGCGGAAGCGGTCACAGGGCCATGGCCGTGCAGGGGGCAGTGGCAGGCCTGTCCCCACCCTCACCTGTGAGGCAGCTTCTCATGTCCCCCGCCAGCCGCAGGCCGTCGGGGCAGGCACAGGTGAACTTGGGCGAGTGGGGGCTGATCTGCGGGGCTGGGAGGCACAGGCCCTGGCAGCCGCCATTGGGGAGGCTGGTCCGCTCACACCAGTTCACTCCTGAGGCAGGGGAGGAAAGAGGCAGGGTGAGAACGGGGCGCTGCAGAGGCGGGCTGGAAAACTCCGGAAGCCCCCGAGGAGCCCGGGCCGGCAGCAGGGAAGCGGCGGGGTCTGGGGGTGGGGGCAGCCGCCCCGTCTGTACCTCTTGGCTGCGTGAGGTTGTGGAACAGGATCAGGTCCTCCGGGGACCCCAGGTTCTCAGCCATGAGATGCACGTCCAGGCCTGTGAGGCAGTTGGCGCTGAAGACAGCTTTGTGGACGATATCCGTCCAGAAGACTTGATCCTAAATGGGCATCGAAAGGATGATGCAGAACTCAGTCACTGCATTTGAGGTCATTACATAAGTGAACCTCTCTGTCTGTAGGAAATATACATGGAACTATTCTGTGTTCAGGAAGCAGGATGTGTTCAACCTACTCTCAGATGTTTAGAAGACGGATGGGTAGAAAGATGGAGCAAGACGGCAAATATGGTAAAATGTTAAAAGTTGGCAGATCTGGGTAGCTGGGGCAGGGAGGGGTATGTTGGTGTTCTCTGTATTGTTTTTCTGTTGTATTTTGCAACTGTCCTGTAAGTTTGAAATCACTTCAAAATAGATACACAATACAGGGGAAGATGGCAGCATAGAGAGGAGTGGAAGCTGAGCAGTCCTCCTGGAACAATTAAAAAAAAAACAGAAACAACTAGCAAATAATCCAGAACAACTGTGGGGGGACAAACGAGGCCATCCATTCATCACACACCAACCTGAATTGGGAGGAATGCCCGACACCACAGCATAAAATCTTGGAGAAGGCCCCAGCCATTGCAGTTCCCAGGACCTGTGACTCAGAGAAGGGCAGAGATAGCACAAGCAGAGAGACAGACAATTGAAATGCTAATGACCTCCCCCTAGGGGGTCTATCTTCTCTAAGAGGAAAGGGGTGGGGCCCTTTCCATTCATGACTCCCTGAAAAGGGGGGAAAAAAACCCAAAAAACAGCAATCTGCTGAGGGCAAGAAGAGGGGCTCAACGCAGCCTCAACTGCAGAAATAATTAACAAATTAATTAACTAATTTTGGGAGGTGGGAGTGCTAAAGAAGGGCTGGGGTCCGAGAAGTGGGGGCACCTGAAAGCACGCACTCATTCCCAGACTCCAAAAAAGCCATCTTTTTTTCCCCCTGCATTTTGTCCCTTCTGGCTTCTCACTGATTCCTTATCTTTTTGCATTTCAATAGCCCCCGGCAGGGGGGAACTGAAGCTGCTGGAGAGTACTTATCTTTAAATGTGTATCTTTAAATGCTCTGTTCTGACAGTGACAAAACTTCCAGCTGGGGAAAGGCTTTTAAAAGGGACTCCTTCTTTTTCTTTTTTTTTTAACCTAAAAGTAACATATGTGGTTGTTTTCTATGGGGAAGCCCAGGTGGAGGGACTGGGCTGGGCTTGGAGGGAGACAGAGTACCCACAGTGTCTTTGAGATCCATATTCACTACTGAAGGTCTCCACCCCTGTCTTTAATTGGCAACTCAGGCTGACCACGGAATCTAGCTGGAGAGGCCCCAAAGTGGAGAGGGGATTAGGGAATAGTGCTCCTGAGAGACAACTGGAGTTCTGAGGATTGGGAGAGTGGAGGGAGGTCCAGCTCAACTGGCAGACATCCTCCTGGGATCTCACACCCCAGAGGCTGGAATTCAGAGTCCTGCTTCAGTCAGCCATGCCCCTGACAGGATCAGAGTTACCAGGAGAACTAAAGTCTCCACACCTCCTTACACTGGTGGGGGATCTGCAGGCTGGCAGGTACCACCTGCTGGACTGGAGAGGAAAACCACAAATTCTAAAGGACTCATAGGAAGGTCTCATTCTCAGGAAAACTCTATATCCTCCCAATGAGACCTGGGCCTCACTAGACTGGGAAAATCTGACTAGGGTTGACCATATCTGAGGAGACCCACTCACAGAAAGGCCACATAGAGGCAGAGCAAGAAACAGAAAAAACAAGAGGGGAAAAATTTTGATCAACTAAATAGAACCTAAGTTAGAGGTCTAGAATAAGTTGAATTGAATAACAGAGGCCAGAGAACATAGCTAACCAACAAGAAAACCCCTAGGTAAAAGGTAGAAAACAAGCTCCAAAATAAACTAATCAAGAAAAGATGCCCAGACAATTTAAGATAACAAGCCATACCAGGAAACATGAAAATATGGACCAGCCAAAGGAACAAACTAATAGCTCAACTGAGATACAGGAGTTGAGGCAACTAATGCTAAATAAATTCAGTGAAATGAAGGAAGATAAGGAAGATATAGCAAAAGAGCTGAAGTATATAAAGAAGACACTGGCTGACCATAAAGAAGAATTCATAAACTTAAAAAAACAAATGGCAGAACTCATGGGAATGAAGGCCACAATGGAGGAGATGAAAAACACAATGGAAAGACACAACAGTAGATTTGAACAGGCAGAAGAAAGGATCAGTGAACTGGAAGACAGGTCATTTGAATTCATACACGCAAAAGAACAGATGGTACAAAAAATGGAAAAATATGAGCAGGGTCTTAGGGAGCTGAGTGACAACATGAAATGCACAAATATATGTGTTATGGGTATTCCAAAAGGAGAAG
>PVKY010005488.1:0-17335 GCA_004027775.1 Bradypus variegatus
AGTTGGTGGTGGCTCTGGGCCTGAGATGGCAATCAAGTTTGGTCCTTTCTCTGCTCCCAGGTGGCTTCTCTGCCCCGTGAACTTTGCTTGCCGAGGTACCGTGTCTGACCCCTTAACTTCACGTTAGAATTACCTGAGGAGCTTTTAAAACTCCTAAGACCAGAGCTGACTGCTCCAGATCAATTAAATAAGTTCTGGAGGTGGGGCCAGAGAGTTGTATGTTTTTGAAGCTCCCCAGGGGACTGCAGTGTGCACTAAGGTTGAAAATCACATAAAGGAGGTACCAGTCACTGTCCCTACCCGTCTCCTTTTAAAATAATCTGCTCCAGCCCACCCTCTGTGTCCTCAGCTTATTGGCCATGGGTGAGTCCCTGACCATGGAAGCACCTTCATGGGCCTCCTGAAACATCGCCCACCTGTAACCTACAAATCAGAGCTTCATTAAGGCTAAGAGCTTCTTTTGAATTGTTTATGCTCTGGGCATAGTTCTTTTTCAGGTGAGTTAGCTGGGTCAGATCATCTTAATACCTACCTGAAAAGGCTAATTTTACCAGTAGTTTTGAAGCTGGAGGCCCTTTCCAAACTGGGCAGATCTGGGAGGGGTGTAGCAGTTGGGACTTTTCAGGAGCAAAGATATCTGTGTGAAAAGGGAAACTGTGGATGGGGGGAATGGCTAAGAAGGAGGTGAGAAAGGGCAGGATGCAAGACAAACTTGCTCGCATTGCAATCTTCCCCAGGACTTCTGATCAGACAGACCCTCTACCCTTTCCTGTCAAAATCATCTTAACATTGGCCGTTGTCATAATTGTCTTAATCAAAGCAAATCTGATTGTAAGAAAGACCACTCAAATTGACTTATTGGGAGGAGGCGTGTTGGTGGATAGACACAGAGGAGGGTGAGCTGGGCTTCTTGGGAAATTACAGCTCCTCTCTCTCTCTCCCTCTTTTCTCTCCCTCCCTCCACCACCACCATCTCTCTCTCTCTCTCCCTCCCTCCCCCCCCCTCCCCCCCTCTCTCTCTGTCTCTCCCACTCTCTTCTGCACAAGGGCTCTCTGTGCCTCCACACAGAGGGGATGGGACCAGCAGGGGATATAAGTCATCCAGCACCTACTGAGGAAATTCACGCTGGAAATTTCTATCCATGGTGTTAAAAATAGCCAAAAATACCTTCTTTTATTTCTTTTTTAGATCCTAAATACTTAGATTTAAATTTGGATTAATGGGTGCACTAGAGAATGAAGTATTCTGACTCATAATATTTTCTGATAAAAACTTCATGTTAACCAGAGTATGCTTTTTTCTTTTTCTTTTTTTTCTTAAACAGCACTGGGAAGTATTTCTAAAATGTTTCCTCTCCTCCCTTTGTAAATATGGTAATGATATTTGCTTTCTCTTGGTGATGTGTGAGTCACGAGTTTAAGTGGTAGTTCCCATGGAAGAGGTCACAGGGAGAAGTGAAAAGAGCACTGGTTTAGGGGCTCAGACACCTTTCAGCCCAGACATATCAGTAGAGGAACCTCGGGCACATCACTCAACCTCTCTGGGCCCTAGTTTCCTATTATGGGAAATGGAGATGGTAATAATTGCCTTGTCTTTTTACCCCTGGGGTAATTACTTTTAATTTACATATGAAATTAATATTAAACTGAAAATGTAAGTTATTATTTCAGTTTTTGGCAAATAGGACTTGCTCTATAAACATTTTTTTGGATGAATTCAACAGCATAATGTAATCCATGTACAAGTTCCAGGAAATGGGGCTGAATCTGTACAAATCCCATATCATATTCTGAAAAACTGCAGGTGTTTTTTTGACATTAAATTCCTCCATGTAAGTTACTTCTGTTGTCATTGACTTCTTTCAAGTAAGATGAAGCAAAAAAAAAAATTACGTAAATTGAGATATAGTTTATTGGGTTCAGGTTTAACAGAGCTGCTACTGTACAAAAAAGTCATTAATAATGTATTTGTTTTTTTTATTTATTTAACAAATGTTTACCAAGGACACTGGAGGAAGGTTGTTGAACAGAAACAGACACAGCCCCTGCCCTCACATTGCAGATAATCTGGTACTCAGAACACCCGCACACATCAAAAAGGCATTGGGAGATAGTCCTCTTCCCCTGCCCCAGCCTCCAGTCCCTACAATGGTTGCTTTTGCCCGGGCTGATGAGCAGATGGTGAAGCCAGGACAAACCCAGGGCCCAGCTGTCCAGAAGAGGGCTGGGGCCTGAACACAAATCCCAGGTAAAGATTTTTAGATCACTGTTCTTGGCAGGTCTGGGTGGTGCCAATTTTCTCCCCACTGAGGCTGCATCCCACCCCGGTGACCCTGAACGTAACAGTTTCCAATGTCATGTCTTGGCTAAACTTCTATCTGGCAATAGCTGACACTTTCTGAGAGCCCATTAAGAGCCAGGCACTGTGCTGGGCATTTTCCAGGTATTGTCTTTAATCCTCACAACAACCTTGCAAGGTAGATGCTGTTACCACCCTCAATTTGCATATGACATTAACATGAAGGAGGAAACCGCAGCTCCTAGAGAACATGGCCAAGGCCACACCAGGTGGTTAGAACCAGAACCAAGCCCAGCTCTGCTTCACTTGAGGGCCTTCACTCTGCCTGCCAAGCCATGCAGGGTCTACACCTCCTAAACCACAACAGTGGGAACCTTGTGTTCCTATCCCTCACCACGTTTTTCAACATATCAAAGGATGGTTACAATAGCTAATACTAATTGGGCCATTACTATGTGCCAGACACTATTCTAAGCTTTTTGCGTGTATTAATTCACTTAGTCTTCACAAAACTGTGAATTGGTTACTTTTATCATTTTATTTTTTTTATCTATTATTTTACAGATGAAGAATTGAGACACAGAGAGGTTAAGAAACTGAGACAAAGACAGGTTAACTTGTCCAGAGTTACTTAGCTAGTATATGGCAGAGCTTGGACCCAAGTTGCCTGGGTCCAGAGCTTAAAAATTGTCATTTCATCAAGAGCTACAATTCCGTTCTCCAGAAAAAGGCACATGGCAAACGAAACAAAACAAATGCACTGCGCATTCCAAATTTAAGCTCTCTGCCTAACTTAGTTTCTGTTCCCCAATCATAACTTTTCCCTATGGATATGAGGGTTTTCTCAAAGGTTAACAGCAATCCATGAGGCGAGAGATTGAGAAATTGAAGAAACCAAAGAGCATTTTCTTAACTAGCTTAGGCAAGTGACTGCAAAGTAAAAAATTAATGAAAATAATATGTTTGGGGTGGGAAAAGTAGCAGGGTGTGTACGTATGTGTTTACAATTGTGTACAAAATAACCAGTCTGATTGCCATCCCTCATCTTTACCACCACAGACTGGCTGTTGGGTGAATTGGGCAGAGGGCATTACTGATCGGTACCAACCACAGGGGCTCATCTAGGGACCTGGCAGAGGCAGAGGGAGAGGCAGCAGTTAGGAAAATGTTGGGGCATCAGGCTGGTGGATTCCAACCTTAGAGTCCCCTAACTTCTCAGCTAAACTCCTCACCCTCTTTCTGCATCACAGAGACACACATTAGGGATCGCTGAAATAGGCAGCTACCCTCGTACAGATGTAAACCTAGTTTGTGGCCATAAAACATTAGGGGTGGTTGACAAATACTAATTAAATGAATTAAGAGCACAAAAATATAATTGCAAATGTTCTTTCCTCTTGTCTTTACTGCACCACAGGAGAGAGTTTCCACGACAACTGGTTTGTGTAAGCCAAGACCAAAATTAAATTAAGAGGTCACATGCCAATAGCAGAGACAGAATAAGGGAAACATTTTCTAATCAGAAACTGCAAAGAAATCAGGACTTTAACATAATAGTGAAATTAGGGTTGGATGGTGGTATTCTTTCATCCAACTTTTCACAAATGAATGCTATTTAGCCTATTCTTTTTCAGATGTAATTGAATTCCCTTGTTTAGGGTTCCACCTCCCCACCTTTCATCTGGTGGCAATGCGAGTGCCGTGCAGCAATCAGCAGGGCACACGGTTGAGTCCGTAGAAGCCACTTCCCCAGGCATTAGCCAGACTTCTTTTTGTTTTTCTTCTCCTGTAGCTACTATCTTCCCCCAACAGCAGAGAAAATCCTCCAGACGCTGCTGTCTCATTGCCGCTCACTCACTGCCCCTCTAGTGCTCACTCACTGAACCCCGCTTTGCTCCCCAGTTGTTACCCTCCTGTGAAAATGAAGGCTCCATCAACTGGGGAGGAGATCATAAAAAAATACCCTCTGGGAGGAATCTGGTGAGAGATGTGAAAGGGGGTCTAGTACCCTTAGCTGAAATCACTTATGGTTGCCGCGGCTTGACTGAAGCAGCAGGCATTCCTAGTGGCTGAGGAATTCACGGCTCCTTAGAACAAGGAAAGATAGCCTTTGTAGTTGTTTAGGGTGCAGAGAAAGGATTTAGCAGTACACACACTAGGTTGGAGTGGAAGTCTCTGAGGACATGTTCATTCCCACATTAGCCTGGACAACAGCAGGCCTCTGGCACAAGAAACATTTCCCCAGGGAGGACCTGACTTGCCAAACAGCTCACACTACCTGTATGGATGCCCCCCTCCTGCACCCAGAGCCCCCCCAGGCAGGTGGGCTGCCTTGATTTGCTTCAGAGTTTTCAAAATATTAGCTGCTATGCCTAGTCCTTTAAGTTAAAAATATGTTCAGATGAAGGCACTACAGGGAAGTTTCTCTCCTTCCTGCTCTTGAATGGAAGGTTAGAGGTAGCTGTTAAAGAGGAATTTGATTTTGATGTATAAACTTCAATCAAACAAAAAGACTCCCTTTCTTCTTTGGGGGTTCTTTTTCTCACCATTTGTTAGAGGCTAACTAACATGGTTCGAAACATGAACACATGCGTGCACACACACACACACACACACACACACACACACCAGAGTCCGGCAGTCTCAGCTCTCGTACTCACATTTCACCCCGAGGATGTGCAGGCCTCCAGGATGAGATCCGCACAGTCGCCTGGCAGTAGGGTTTGGTGAGAAGCCAGCGGGTTAGTGGGCTCTGTCTGCTCTTCCCAGGAGAGGTTCTTTCACCTGGTTCTCGGCAGGAATCAGAGCCTGTGTGATTTCTGCCATGGCTTCCCAGAAGCTAGTTGTCCCGTCTCCAATTGCAGCCTTCTATGTGCAACAAGGGAATGCGGGCTTCTTTGAAACAGCCTTCTTGGAGCAGGAGTGTAGGCAGCCAAGTGTGAAGGGTGGCAGCAGCGGTGACACGCCCTGGGGGAAGATGTGGGACCGGCTGGGCTCTGGGCCAGCAGTGAATGTTCCTGAGAGGGGAAGGCTGAGGCGAGGGATGCAGCAATTCTCTGGGGGAATCTCAATGGCTTTTGGAGCACCTTTGTCATTTTAAATTGGTGGTGCCTGCATCGCAGGTCCAGCTCTGGCCCCAGGGCAGATACTAACTTGCATTCACTAATGTATTCCTTCCAATCACTAGGTCAGCCTTTTACAAGTTATTTCCTTACAAATGGTCTTGTTTACTCCTTACAATCCTTCAACTAAGTGGTGGTGTCCCTTTTATTGATGATGAAACCAAGGCTTCTGAGTAGTCAAGTAACTTGTTTCTCAAGGTAAGATGATTAATATTTGCAAGGACAAGAAGTCCCAGTTTCCTAGAGTGAAGTTCAATGCTTTGCATACCTTCAATCAATGGACAAGGGTACTGTATTCCCAGCCTGGCACCAGGATCAGTTAGAAATCTGATGAGAATTCAAAGACACTAGCATCTGGCCCTTATAACCTGGTTAGGCACAATTAAGAGATAAGGAAGGGATGAATGGTTTGCGTTTAATGAGTCATTGGTTCATTTACGTGTTCAGCAAATGTTTATTGTGGATTATGTGCCAGGCATTGGGATAGGAGTAGAGGGAAACAAAGATGGAAGAGACACAGTCTTTATTCTTTAAAAATTCAGTCTAGAAAAGGGATTTCCTTGCTCAAAACTGTTCATTCCTTGTGAGGGCTTCTAGGATAAAATCCAAAATCCTTCACTGGCCACAGACCTATGCCAGATCTGAACTTTACCTCTCTCTCCGGCCTCACTTTGTTCCAGGAAAACACAGTTTTGTTCAGTCCCCCCATCAGGCTGACCCTCTTCCCTGGGATGGCTTCACAAAGAGGGTTCCATTTGAGAGTCTTGAAGAAAACCTAGGAGGTTTCCAGGTAGAAAGTGATGGGGACAGGGAAATTCCAGGTCAAGGAATTTGTGAGGAGGGGAGATAAGCAAACAGAAGTAACTGGGGGAAATCTTCATTAAAAAGATGAGGCAATCAGGTGTGGGAGGCAGGGTGCTTTGTGGGATGGCCTGGCCTGGCCATCAGGAGATCTGAACTCCAGTTGAAGCTCTGCTACTTGTTTTGTGACTGTGGAGAAGTCACTTCTCTGGGCTTCAGACTGTGAGGAAGATGAAATAATCTCTACACGTATTCTTTCCAGGTGAATGTGCTCTTTAAGGCCCAGGTGATGACAGAAGGTTACAGAAGTCAGGGTGGATGGAAGACCCCATAAAAAACCCAGGAGCCCAGGCTGAGTGTTGGCATCACAGGCCTCTACAGTACCATGGATGGAGGCTGTGGAGAAGGCCTGGAGGCTGGAGGGGAAGGCAGGGGCTGATTGTCCCACCAGGGAAGGGATGGGGAGGGGTGGCTGCAGCCTGTGCCTCATCCATGTCCTGTTGAGACCAGATCAGACCCTGATGGAATTTTCCACCAAGACAACCTGACTTTACTTCACTCCTATCCTGGTCTCAAGCCCCAGTGTGTGGATGGGGGGTGGGGATGGGGGCAGCTGTAGGAGAGGGCCAGGAACCAGACCCCCCTTCTCCTGTGGCCAGGAAAACTGAGGGCCAGGCTGGAGGTTTTCAGAGAGTGAGGGAGAGGGGGAAAGAGCTGGAGGGGCCTTCACACTGCCCAGGTGACAGGGTAAGCCCCTCACCCTGGATTTTTCTCTACTGACCCCATTCTGCTCCATGGCTATCACTTTTTCCCCCTTCTTCCTTTTTTGGAGCTTTTGGGGGAGGGGGCAGAGGAGCAAGGCGAGGGAGGTGGGAAGAGACTTTTTTTTTTCACATGAGCCCTCAGAATTACAGTTCACAAACTATTCAGTAAACTGACCGGCCTCAACCTCCCCTTCAACGGCCTAATCTAAGGGGTGGATCTATGTGTTTTGTTGCTTGTCAGAAACAATCGCCGCGCGGCCCATTACATTTACAGCACGTCGCCCTTTAATTGGTGTAACACGCTGAGGCCTGAAAGGAGGAGAGGCCCACAAAAGCAGCCCGTGAATGAGCCTTGACTCACACAAAAACACTCTGCAGAAGTTCAGAGCTGGCCACTAACAAGGAGGTAGGGAGTTAGTTTGAAAAGGGGGTGAAGTTCAGAAATGTGTCACCTTGAGGCGCTTCCCATCAAAGCAATGGTGGCATTGACAAGCTGCAAAGAAAAAAAGTTAAACCTTCAGGGCTGCGGACTTGCCTGCCGGATTTTTTCTTAAACTTACGGAGGGGGAGCGGAAGGAGAGGAGGCCTTGATTGCTCTCCTCCTCTTCCCCACCCTTGTCTCTCTCTTCCCTTATTTACTTCGGAGAGCCTTAAAGAAGCCGGAGCAAAATACATAACTCCCAGTCCCCTGCGAGGATACTCTGTTGAAATGTATAAAAAGTCAGGCTGAACGCCGCTGCAATAGGCCTCTGCAGCCGGTTTCAGACTCTGTGGGAATAGCCCTTTGCCTCTGTCCTCCTGAGCAACCTCCCCTCCCGCCCTTTTCTAAGGCGGCTCCCTGCGTCTCAGGGCAGGGGGCGCGGCAGCCAGGGCCGGGGCGTGGCGCGCGCCGGGAGGCTGGGCTGACGAAGGCATGCGCTCGGGCTCCCCCGTGGCACCCGGGTCTGGTGCGATCTAGACCCAAGCAGTCGTGAGTAAGGATCTGCCCCCGCGCAGGAAGGTAACCCAGCTTGATTCCTCCTGCCTGTAACACCCCGGGAAACCCGAGCCCCGGCCTAGCGGGTTTCCACGCTTCTGTTCCAGTTTGCACAACAAGGGGTCCCTAAAAGAAGAAACCAGTGAACGCGGGGCGGGGACGGTGCCCAGGCGTGGGGTTCAGGCTGCACCCTCCATTCTCCGCCCTTCACCGTCACTGGCTGGGAGGCCCTCCTAGCTCCAGATGCCCGTAGTTTACCTAGTAGTGGTGGGGCCGACCTCTCCCGCACCCTGCCCCTCGCCTTCCTGGGTGGGGGGGATTCCCCATCACACCCGTGCCCAGTGGACAACTCTAGGTCCACATCCCGGGTGCGCGCCAGAGCGCCCTGAGGCAACCCCCGGCTGGTCCCCTCGGCGTCTTTGTCTTGCCTCGGGACACCGCCTCCCCCCACCCCCACCCCCGGCTCTGTGAACCGGCTGCCCCCGTGCGAAGGCGGGGGCACCTTTCAATGCAGCGCCACAGTTCCCTCCAGATTTGTAATCCGCCAAAAAGCCGCTGATTGCTGCAATCGTTACTTTTCATTAAAAAAACTTAGAAGCAATTTGGGAGAAGCCTTCTCAATGAATACATTTACCCCCGAACGGTCTTTATTCTCCGCCTCCACTTGATGAGTTTCTCTGGCACGAATCCGTTCTTACAGGCACAGAATGGGCAATCCCTTGATCCCCGTCAATTGTCATCCCGAGTCGGGGCCACTTTGACCGCCAATAGTGGGGAAGTCAGAGCTAATCCTCAGAAGGAATCACGGGAAAAGAAAAGCAACAATAATCAAGTCAAGCGTAAAAAATGAAAGAGAAATCTCTATTATCACTCACTACATTTCCCAGCTATGTACTGAAAAATTCAGCTCGCTTGTCATTCGAGTCAGACACCCACACAAGAATATGGGGTCGTGGTAGGTTGGTAGACTCACACGACGTAAGGAGCGATATTTGAGAGCCAAAGAACTCTCTTCTGCCTCTGCCAAATCCCCCCCACATCCGCCATAACCATTAAATACAGACTGACTTTATTCCCTATGGGGAGGCCCAGGGGTGGGTGGTGAGGGAGCCCGCGGCTGGGCATGGATTAAAAAAAAAGTCCTTGGAGAGACTGGTAGGCATCTCCCTCCCGGGTCCCGCGGGCACGCAGGGCGCCCCCTTCGGTCCGCTCCCCAGGTCCCCTTTGCCCTGAGGGAGCGCGGTGGTCGCGCGCCCGAGGTCCGTGGGCCGCCGGCTCCGCTCAGCCCCATTTCCCACGGGCGAAAGCCGCGGCCCAGGCGCTGTGGGATGAGGTTGGCGGGGGAGGCGGGGAGGGGGAGCCCGCGGAGGCGCGGGAGCTGACACAGCGAGACCTGCGAGAACCTGAAAACACAGCCATTTTCCACGCTGACACCTACAATTATCTGGCATAGGCCTTGATTCCTTTATGCCGCAGCCAAGTGAGGGGCAGTTAGTTCTGAAGGGGCTGATGTAAAGCGGGCCGTGGGGAGGCTTCCAGGCGCGGCCGCGAGGTCTCCGGGAGGGGTCGCCCCAGTCGTCGCGCGCCCCTCCCTTTCTCCCTCCCCGGGAAGGAGCTTCGAGGTCCGGGAGTGTCCTGGGCCCGCAGACGCGGAGTCGACAGCCTAGTTTTCCTGGCACGCCTATTGAGAGGGCCAGGGTGGGAACGCTCTGCCGTTGCTCGTCTAGAGGCCTTTTCGTCTTTGGGTGCCTTTGTGGCTACTTTCATATTCTCCCGGCGGGTCCGAGGCTGCGTTTCTTGGTCGATCGCAAGGTTGTGAGCCAGGGCCACCGGCGGCACGAAGGCGTTTCCTTCCTCGAGCCTCTGGAGCTTCTCTCCACCCGCGCTCTCCAGCCGGGGTCTCCCGCGACGCCGCGGGCCTCCGGAGGCCGCGCCCAGGTCCCAACCCAACACCCGAACCCTGGCTGCATGTCTCCCTCGAGGAATCTCTCTGATCCGTCGCTCTCTGCCCCCCCCCCGCACGTCACAGGCCACATACACAACACACGTATATACATTACATGACAAGCCGTTTACACGAACGTTCACACCTGTGTACATGCATGCAGAAAAAAACGTTCACACAGTAACATGCTTATGAAACATTCACATTTGCCCAGGCCTGGACTCAGCTGTATACACACAGTCATACACATTCACACATTCCTGCACACCCAGGCACACTTGCACGTGCACTGACTCCCGCGAGCGCGCACAGTTCTCTACCGCGCGCTCTCGGGCGCCCACCGACCAGTTCTGTCCAGAATGGCAGGTCAGGCAGGGGCGTACTAGCGGGAGCCATCGGCGTGGGAGTCATGGATTTTGGCCCTGCGACCCGGGTCTCCTTCGGGAATCCTCGCCGGGGCAGATGCCCCGAGTTTCCTGTGGGACCTGCGCAGTGCTAGTGCCCCTCGTCCCGCGGGCGCCAGGCCAGGGCTGGGCCTCCCCATACGGCCACATCCATCAGGTCAGAGCCCGCGGCGAGGACCCTGCAGTCGGACCAGCTCACGGAGGCACCAGATTCTAGACGACTTACCCACTAAGGAGGGTCTGTCGGCCTCCCTCCCGGGACCGCAGGGGTGGGAAGCGGGATGGGCAGGAAAGGAGGAGATCCGACCCGAGTGACTACCAGCCCCACCCAGATAGGGCAGCCGGGGCGGGAGGATGGCGTTGAGGGTGGGGGTGATAATCGCGATCTAGTAAGCGAGCCAGCGAGAGCGTTCTGTCCTGCCTCGGATTTACATAAACGCAGATGGATCTCGGCTTCGTTCGCGGTCTGGAAAGGGTGCCTGCAAAGAGGGCGATGTTCTGCAATCCTAATTAGTGATTTTTGTCCCCTTGTTACTGGGCTCAGCATCTCATGCAAATGAACTCTTCATTTCAGCCACATTACCCCAGCTCCAGAATTAACTGACTCTTATCTTTAATCATATGCCGCTGAAGTTCTCCGAGCCCGACTAGCTTTTATCTTGATTACTCTAATCAATAAGAAATGATAGAGTAGAATTATAAACTCTATTGGCTTTTAAATGTTGCCGGCAAGTCCTCTAGATGCCATTCCCGTTCATTGTTATTTATTAAAATGATCCTCAGTCTAACAGCTGATGCAAATAGAGAGGCGAACAAGAACTCTCAAGGGAAGATTTCTCACTGTTTGGGTCTGGGAAGGTGCAAAGAAAAAAAAAATATATATGTATATTTTAAATTGCTCTTTGCAAGGCACAAGAGAAACAAATAAACAAAAATATTAAAAACACCACCTCATTCAGATAGTCTCAGCGGTAGTAGCTTTGAAAAAGGCACTTTGAGAAACAACGGACTCGTGCTCTGGGAAGAAATCTGTAACACACTCGCATGCACAAACAGGTATCCTTCACCTCACAGCTCCCCCAACATGCTCACAGACTTTTGCATATTAATATCTATAGACTTTTGTGTATTTATGTATGTATGCATGTACAATTTCAGACAAAAATAATGAAATGCAATCTCTGCCCCCCACCCCTCTTAGTTCTGGGAGAAAATGGAATTTGAGCCTCTTTCTGTTTGCAGACATTACCTTCAAGACTTGCGGGCCAGCTGGTGGGGGGTGGCTAAGGTGTCAAAGAGCCTAAATGGGAAGTTTTTGGGTTCCTAGACGTCTGCATCAGGTGAATTGATAATCCGGGACCATCCCTCCCGGCCACAATTAGCCTTGAGCCCACACTGGCCCAAGGTCAGGAACACCCACCTTCCCGCCCTCACAGTTGTACCTTCCCCCTAGCGAAGCGCGCTCGTTTTGCGCTGCACTGTTTCTCAAGAAGCCTAAAGGAGGGTGCGGGGCATTACTTTCCTCGGGTTCACTAGGTGAAAGGTGTTTGTGTTGTATGCGAGATAGGTGCAAAGAGGATTTGAAACCTCCCTCCTTCTCTACCAATTTATTATTCCGCCTCAGCTTGGCTGAATTTGGTCCGGGGTAGGATGGGAGTTTTGGGGCCCCCTAAGAGGGGTGGGGCTGGCTGAGAACACCCGGCCGTCATCACTCATCAGAACAACGTCGACTTTACCAGTTTTCTTTAGATTTAGTGAAAAGCTAAGACCCTACACCGCACCAGGCACTTTGTCAGGAGCGCCGCCCGGGCTCTGAGGCGCGGAGGGCCATCGTCTCGCACGCTTGACTCCCTGCTCCCACAGCCCTTTCCGTGGGTCCTCGAGACCCGCGGCCTCCAAAGCTCCGAAAGTGCACGAGCGGGCATTGCGCTCACACAAGCCACATCCGCGCCACAACTCGGCCTGCCCCGCCTTGCAATCCTGAGGGCCACCCCGCGGTGGTCTAGACACGTTTACGCACAGTCCTGCTTGCGACAGAGGCGCGTGGCCCCTCCGGCCCCCAAAGCTGCGAGTGCCGTCTTCCTCCAACCCCCGCCCCTAGCACGATCTGGGACACAGCGCGGGGTGGAGAAGCTGCTCCCTCGGTCTCCCAAAGGCGCTGGGCCGCGGAACCCGGAACCGCTGCTGGGCGGAAGCGTACGCGATGGACTGCCTGTGGGAGCAAAGTGGATGGGATCGCCACCTCAATTCCTCGCCAAGGCCGTGGTCGATCCGTGGAAGAAGTTGGAAATCGCCGGCAGGCAAAGCCTTTCTTCTTTTTTTTTTGACACATGGGGGGAAGGGCTGAATGTATCAAAATCATGTAAAATTTCTGTTCTTAGCAACATCCTTGTTATTAGGAATGATAACTACACCGCCAGGATTATTCTGGACTGGAAGTTATCAAGAGCCCACTAATTTCACATTAAAGCCCATTGACTGCAACGGCGTGATTGAAGGGTTTTTAACAATTAACATAATCAGAAAATGAGCTGAGATAATTTTTATTCAACTCATTACTTTTTAATCATGTATTTCTTTTAATTAATATCTTCTCCGTGAACATAACACAAAGCGGAGCCCCAGTGCTGGCCCAAGCCAGCCTGCGGTACTGAATTTGACACAGCCAAACATTTCACCAGCCGCATTCATTGCATCTCTATTGTGGCGCGGGTGAAATAGAAAAATCTTGTCCAAAAGTCACTATGTTGTTTTCAAACACAATTTAAAGAGGGGTGGGGCGCACAAGCCATACTCTTTTAATTCGCCTTGACTTTTACATTTGGGCGCCAGAGGGATACAAATAGGAAGGAAAAAACAGGCAGAAGGAGGAGAAAGAGGAGGAGGAGGAAGTGAGGGAGGGAAGAAGAAAAGGCTTTTAGATGAGTGCTACGTTCTGGGTTCGGGGGGAAGTGGGCTTTGGTTGCTCGACTCTGGTACCTGGGCGGGCTGGTGGGACCTTCAGGGGCGCAGAGTTTAGCAGGGTCGCGACTGTCCCGGGTCGTCAAGTCTTGGTCCCAGCGCGCGGCCTGGCCAAGGCCGGCAGGGCCCAGGGCGTGTGGCACCCTCCCCCGCATCCCCACTTCCTAGGCTTGGACCCCGAGGGCGAAATCCCCTAGTCAGCCCGGGAAGTGGCAGGATCCTCGATCACCGCCGCAACCTTTTGGGCGGGCCGCCCGGGCTTTTGCATTGCAGCCCTAGGTGTCCTCCTCACGACCCAGCAAGTCTCCCAGCACCACCTGGTACACCCAACCCGGGAGACTTGATCCAACTCGAAATCCTCACACGGGGTAGCAAACGGGCAGTTTTGGTGGCACAGAGGTCTACGGCCCCTGGCACGTCTCGCGTGAGGCCTGACCACTACACTAGGCAAAGAAGTCTGTTGAGGGACTAAGATATGTCTCGGTGTGAAAGCCGCATTAGCCTCGGAAAAAAAGAAACAAAGCCGACCCCTGGTGGAAGAAAATGAAAGTTTAAAAATATAACTCTTGCGGGATTGGCAAGACCAGACGCCAGAACACGGGAGGGGAGGGGTGAGGACAGGACGTCGGGGGTGGGAAACGATGCATAAGGAAAAGGAAAATTGGAAGAGGACGCCTAGCAGAAGAAATTCACTCGGAGAGAGCTGGGAAGAATGAGACTTGGAGAGACTGTCCTTTTGGGCCCTTAGGTCAAGAATGCATCTCCATCCTTGTGGCCTGGCTGGTGGCAGGGGTCACGCAAGGACGTCTGAATTCCCTTCTTTCTCCCCAGTGGGAGTTGGAGATTCTTCAATTACAGATGACAGTTGGAAGTTTCTGTTGGTTGGTGCCTGTCTGTCCCAGAATCTTTCTTTCTCCTCTAAACAAATCACTGCCTCCCACTCATTTTTACCTCCCAGCCCTTGCTAGGTAATGGTAATTATGGCAACAACCACAAATAAATCCAACCTATCAAGGGGTTAAGGACTTATAATGCAAGCTCCATTCCTCTCTGGTTATTTATTTGTTATTGAATTTTAGTAGGGGACATCTGGGGCACCAGATTTGCAACCAACGGATGGTGGTATTTCAGGCACTAAAGCAAAACAGTGACAGGCAAATTACTGTCTGGAAAGCCTCTGTTGATTGCCAGGGTCAAACTGTTAAGCGTAAAAGAAGAAAGAAAAGGTGACATCAAAGATAAGATCTTGCTGATGAGCAAGTCACTGTTTACCCAGAGTGAGCACTTCAGTTTAATCAAGGAAGTGCCAAGGGTGGCATTTGTGTCCTTGAGCACCTTTTAAAGCCTTTCTCTAATCCACTATCATGATGTGCCTCTGCGTGGCCCCCTGTCCATCTCTCCACCCTATCTTCCATGCTCTTCTGTGTGTGCTGACACTCTGTAGGCACTTCTTTGACATACCCTATCTCTTCTGCATCCATGACATTAATTAAGCATTTTTATTTTCTCAGTAACCAGCCCACTCCCAACCAATTATTGGAAGTTTCCCCATCCTTTAGGGTAATCCTCAAATACCACTCTTCCATGGACTTCCTTGTTATTTCCCACTATGAAATCTTCTCATATCATAACTAACTTTCCCTTTAACTTTCCTCTTGTATCATGATTGCCTCATAAGATAGTCACTTGTATACATCTTTCTTCTTTCTGCCAGTTGTGCGTGCCTGCAGCTTGAGGACTGTGGTACATTAGTGTTGCCCACGGCACTGAGCCTGGGACTTGCTGTGGTTCTGTTCTCAGTAAATATTTGTTGTTGACTGTCCTCTGAGATTCACAGTTTGGACTTATAGTCCAGACCAAGGATCAGGGTGGTTCTAGGCTGATATGTCTGGAATATGATGAAAACACAGGCTCTCTTTGGCATCTGAGAGCAGCCCTTGCTGAGGATTGTGATAAGGGTGCTCTTGGAGGATGTGTTTGAGTATATACTAGGAATGAAAACCCATATTCTGTGCTCGTGCTCTCCAGGGTAGGTGCTGACCTTGGGGAAGGGGGTATGCATAGAGCCCAGTTGCTCTGAAATCTCCTTTGAGGTGAGTAGGTCAGGAGAATCAGTTTGGTGTCCTAGATAGAGGGCAAGTATTCTCTCTTAATAGATTGATGAAATAGTTGTAGCACATTATTTGCCAAAGATCTAGGGTGCAGGATATTAATGAGGTCGCTTCATGCTTGGTGAGAGTAGACAGTACCATGACCCCCAGAGTTTTGCTAGTGATAGTATCTATGCTTCCTTAGGAGAGTTTCCCACTTGCCTCCCTTATGGAATCATCATTCTACAAAGGAGAGCCTTGGCTCAAATCTTACCTAAACAATGACTTAGCCTTGAGATGAGACATACCAAGTGTAAGAAAGGGTTAAGTTTAGCTTTCACATAAAGGCAACATGGAATAGGGAAAATGAAGTCTCAGTGACAGAACTGGATTAAACTGGCTCTGTGGTAAAGGGAAGGAAGGAGAGAGTGCCATGCTTCTTATATGAAAAATAACCAGGGCTACTGAAATGTAAAGGAATATGGGGTATAATCAAAGGTGGGAACTCTCCATGAGCTCAAAGAGAGGCTAGTTACCTCTCTCGGATAGGCTGTAACCTCTGGAGAATCCAGCCAATGGGGAAACAGGAGAGGGACCTGCATATTAGGGGTAGGGTATAACTATCGCTATGTTCTTTTGTGTACACACCTGCCATGTTTCTGACTGTGCATCCATTCTTGCAAGATCATGAATAAATTCTTTCCTTCTCCACAACTGGGTGAGCGTTTTATTCCTTTTTGCTTGTTTCTCACACCAAGTCAACAGAGGGAGTTCTGGCTGATGAATCATAATTCCTGCGACCACCCTCAGCTTCTGGTGTAGCTTGCTGTCGCCAGGGTGGGATATAAAGACCCAGTTCCTCAAGATCCAGGGGTGTGCAGTCTGATTGCTGCTCACTGCATTTGATCAGTTGTTTTGGATTGCTGGAGGCTGACTCTCAGGGCAGCTGTTGTTAAAACCTGACTTGGGCAAAAGGGGCAGAACAGCCTTGGAGATAGTACCCTTCCTCAAAACTATGGGAAGCAACTAAAAGGCTGCATTAACTGGGCAAATGCTGAATCAAGAAAATGCAACTTCAGAAAGCCACAGAAGCTCCTGGCAACCTTGCTGGCCCCTTCCTCAGTGGCTCTCCAGCTCAGTGTGGAGCCAGCCTTGTTCCAGCTGAGAATTGCTGACCCAGGAAAATCCTCTGGAGACTGCCTCCCCCTCCCTGCACCCCTCCTTCCCCCAAGAATTTTCCTTTTGGGTGAAAGCAGCTTGGGACAGCTAAAGCAGTGTTAGATACCGTTAAGTCAAACAGCCCGGGGCAACAGCCTGCTTTAAGACCTATAATAGCATTCCCTAAGAGGGAGAAGGTCTGTTTCATAGGGAATGGAAGGTGTATTCAAATTTTTGTAAACAGGGGATCTCCTAAGCCCACTAGCAAGCCCAAGCCCAGGACAAGTCAAGGGCTCAGAAAAGACAGGGAGGATCCTGCATTTTGTATTCACCTTGGACTGACCTTCTTGATAGGAGGACTGAACTCTGAAGGGGAGCACTGACAAAGAAAGGCAATTAGCAAAGACAGTGAAAGATGTTCATTGAATTGGTTTGTTTGATTCTGTTAGATCCTGGCACCCAAGGAAATAGCCATTACAACACCAGCTGGATACAAACTCAAGAAACAGATAGCTCAGGGACTCCTCCTGGAGTTAACACTTTAAAATATGGTTAATATCATTTCATCAGTTTTAACAAAGGTACAGCATCAATGCAAAATGCTAATATAGGGAAAACTGTGTGTGAAGGAGGGTATATGGAAACTCTGTATAATTTTTTTGTGTAAACTTACAGCTTCTCTAATAATTTCTTTTTAAATTAAAAGAAGTAAAATGAACACAAACTTGTATTTAAGGGAAAATATCAAATCTTAATAATATGTCATGTTGTATAGCTGGTCACACTTTTCTTTTTTTATAACTTTCATTGTGAAA
>PVKY010005489.1:0-17344 GCA_004027775.1 Bradypus variegatus
CTGGTCACCAATGCAGACTCAAGATTCCTCCTCCAGGCTTTTGGCAACCCACACGACCAGGAATCTTGTAGGATCCCAGAGAGAATGTCATGGGAACTAAACCCCCACATAGCTAATATTTTATTTCCTGCCAGCCTTGAATTAGAATGAGGGAATATGATATATCCCATACCTGGAATACTATAAACCAAAATCCATACAATTTGGACTGTGTTGGTTGGTCCAAGCCCCTTTTCTCTTGTCTCAATGCCCTTGATGTGTCCTGGAGGTCTAGAGAGGTCCCTGGGCCTGGCGAAGCTCTGATGAGCAACATCCTCTTCCTGGGCTTTCCTACTCTAACTGAGATGGCATGGAAGGATTCTCAAAGCAGCGGGGGATGAATGGCAGTGGGTTTATATGGTGGGCTTGGTACCCACCTAGTCGGAGGATGGAGAAGAAGAGCATCCAGAAGATCCCCAAGATGGGGGCAAAGATGGCCTGGTAGATGGCAGCCATGTGGATCTGCTCGTTGAGCTTGGTGGGTGCATAGGAGTAGTACATGTTATAGCGGTCCGTTAAGTGCTTCATGCACAGGTAGAGCAGCCCTGGGGAGCCGGAAGACAGGGGCACACTCGGCAGCTGCTTCAACTGTCAGGACCCACTTTGCCCAAGGCCCCCAAAGGCCTGAGAAGCCAGACTCAAGGCTTCTAGAGTAGCAAAAGCAAAGGACAGGCTGTGGGAGCCCCATGGAGGTGACCTCTGGGGTCAGCAGCTGCCCTGGAGCCCCCAGAACCTATTTTGCTATCTTGGTGAAGAGTCATTCATTCATGCATTAAGTCAACACATATTTTATGCAATCAGCCATCCAACTGCAGCCCCTCCTCCCCACTTCCTGGCCCTGGACTTGACACCTCCCCACCCTGCTGCACAGGTTGTTCCAGGTCTTCTTGTGTTCCAGGAGGCCTGATGCATTGGGGCTCAATTACCCCTCCCAAGCTGAGGCTGTGCAGCCTAACTGGGTGTGCCTTGGGGATGACTCACCAAAAGGGACAATGACAGGGCATGTGATGCTGTATGCCATCACCACGCTGAAGACATTCAACATCCAGGCATACTCTCGCCCAAACTGGAAGTCTATAGCCTGGCTCTGGGGCAGAAGGCAGGAAGTCACCACCCTGAGGTTGCTTCCATGGCTCCTTGTCGGGCCCCTGGGAGCTGGAGGCAGCCTCCTTCCAGCCCTGGAGCCTGAGAAACACCACAACCCCAGATGCCCTGGTGCTTCCCGTGAGCTCTGCCCCAGGTCTGACCCCCCTCCCAAGAGGAATCCAGCATGCTGTGCCCGGGAAGGGCCTGGTCCTCACCTTTCTTATGTGGACTCTCTCTGGCTCCGACCTAGAGAAGAACAGGCGGGTGCAATACAGGAAGAGTGACCCTATACGCATCAGCTCCATGCCTGTGCCAAGCAAAGCTGCCGTGATCACATAGTTGACGAAGAAGGCGCCATTGTCTGGCAGGAACACGCACCTGGGCAGTGGGGCCAAGGTAGAGAGTGGAAGGCAGCAATGGAAGCAAGGAGGATAGGGAAAGGAGAGAGATGTTGGAAGGGAGAGGAGAGAAAAAAAGAAAAAGAAAGGAGGGAGTGGGGATGTGAGGCAGAGGTGGGGGGAGAAGACAGAGATGAGGAGTATGAAGTTATATGTGCTCCCGACCCAACTTAAGTGAAGAAATGTCTCCTTTGAGCAGGGATGGGGATGTTCTACTACACAAGATGTCAGTGTTTTAGGAAACACGTGCACTGGCTTGAGCTAAAGAAGGAGTGTTTGACCTGGGTCTACCGACTCTGGGGGGTCCATGGGTAGGATTCTGGGGATCTAGGACATTGGATGGGGAAAATAAAATTACATTGCAAACTTCTGTTGAACGGTAATCCAGTAGACTTGAGTCTGGATGATAATCGTATAACTATATAGCTTTTATCATGTGACTGTGGAATAGTGAAAACCTGGTGACTGACACTCCCTTTAACCAGTGTATGGGCAGATGAATAATAAAATAATGACAAAAAATGTATAAATAATAGGGGGGAAAAGGGGTATGAGATGGTATGGTGCTCTATTTTTATTTTTTTAATGTATTTTTCCTTTGTTTTGGAGTAATGAAAATGCTTAAAAATAGATTTTAGCAATGAATGCACAACAATATGATGATACTGTGAGCCACTGATTGTATACTTCAGATGGATTATATGGTATGTGAGAATATCTCAATAAAATTGCATTAAAAAAAAAAAGAATGTGGGCAACAAACCACAGCAAGGCTAGCCATAGCCGTCATGATGTCACCAACAGAAATCAGCTATTGATGCCATGCTATGGTTATTGCTGATACCTTACAACATCACTTGTACTCATCACTACTTCAAAATTATGGTAGTTAGTAGACCTGCAGCTGGATTACATGATAAAAATTTTCAATTTCAATTGATTTTCTCAGCTGCCTCTTTGACATCACAAGTCAGCTTCAAAAAGGAGTTGGTTGTTCGGCCACCAAATGGCCAAGCTGCCTGCTCTCACAGTGGTGACACAGGTATCTCCATTGTGTTCCAATGTCCCCTCGCTAGATAAGAGAATTCTGTGAGCACTGCACAGATTTTGGGACTCCAGCAAAAACAATTCCTTCTTTGATGGCACCGAAGTTAAGTCAGGGATTCACAATCCTTTTCTTTTGGATAAAACTGTATTAAAGATACTGACCCAGCCAAAGATGGACTTGTTGATCTTAGAACAAATTAGAATTTAATTAGAATTTAACTGCAGAAACCCCAGAGAATGCCGGTCTTGGCTTTATAGAGCCCGCCATGGAGGCTTGCATGTCACCTGCAACATTTTATCTTTGAAAATAGGAATTTTCAACATGTGCAGCCTTAAAAACAGAAAATCAAAATTGAGTAGGTCCAACCCGACCTGCATGTGCCTTCTCACCCCCTCAAATCTGATGTTCTTATTCAAGCTAAGTGACATCAGCTTTCACACCGATGTCTTTAAAAATAATAAAATTTAACAGATTTACCTATATTTAAAATGATCTGTGTTGTTATTAAATTACAAATTTATGTTACAAATCTGCTTTTTAAAATATCTCAGTAAAACTATATATTTCAGTATAATTGGTTTCCTTTGTAATCCATATATTTTGTGCATTTAAAAACATTAGTAAACAAAGCCAGAACGTAGAATTTAGGTTACCAGGGGACAGGGTGGAGATAGGAAATGAGAAGTTAAGGCTTAAAATATACAGGGCTCCTATTAGGAATGCTGGAAGTGTTTTGGTAATGGATGGTGGTGATGGTAGCACAACGCTGTGGGCGTAATTAAGCACTGAAATACATATCTGAATGTGATTAAAAGGAGAAATGTTAGATTTTATATATGATAATAGAATAAAAGTTTTTTAAAAATCTGTGGAACTACTTTACACAAGCAGTGAACCCTAAATTAAACTACAGACTATGGTCAATAGTACAATTATAAAAATGTGCTATCATTGTAATGAATGTTCCCCACCAATGTAAGGTATTAATAATAGGGTGGTATATGGGAACCCTGTATTTTATGCATGGCTGTTCTGTAAACACACAACTTCTCTAACAAACAAAAACAATAAGATCCTATGAGCAAATAAGTAAAAACAAAACAAAACACTGGAGTGCATATAAAACAGTGAAATCTGAATAGGGTCTGAGGATCGCACCAATGTCCACTTCCTGGTTGTGATATTGTGCAATCACTATGACAGCTGTTACCCTTAGGGGTACACGGGCCCTCTTGTACATTTTTTGCAACTTCCTGTGAATTTATAACATCATTCAGAGAAGAGGGTTTCTGGCTTTACTAGATGGCCAAAAGGGGTCCACGGCCCAGGAAAGTTTACAGAGGCTGCCTAATGGGAGCGTTCACCACATTCCCCTACAGATCTGTGAGCGAAAACACGAGCGGTGGACTCCAGGAGAGGTCTGCATATCCACCCGGGGGGAACCCACAGAAGCCCCGGTCCCCACGCGGGAGCATGCCCGGAACGTGGCCCTCATACATACTGGAACCTGATGGACGCAGACTCCAGGTAGTAGATGTCAAACAGCCAACGGAAAAATACATCCAAACTAAAAGCCAAGAACAAAGCAGGCACTTTAGTTGACAACTCTGTGCATGAGGGAAAGGCCTAGAGTTGCAACTCCTCTTTGCCCGCCTTCCCTCCCTCCCTCCGTCCTCCCCCTGCCCCATCTCCAAAGGCTGCCATCTCCATCTGCCAGCCAGACAGTCCTCATCGTCCTTCCTCCCTCTCAGTGGGGAGCCACCCCAGCCCCCAACCTTTCCAACTTTCAGCTCAAGTCCACCTCCTCCAGCAAACTTGCACTAGCCATTTTTCCCCACAGTGCTCTCTCCCTCCTCTGCCTTTCTACTGCGTGGTTGCTGCAGGCGGGCAGCTGGCAGGCATGCCCCATCTTCCCAGCTGGATGATGGCCTCCTTGATGGCCACATTCACGGCTAATGCATTAGTTACATGTGGTTCATGTCAGGCCCTGGGCTGTCATTGGAGGAACGGATTTGCAGCAACCGCAGATATTCCAGGCCTATCACAGTTGAGAGGCACGGGGGAGAGTGCACCTGGCTGACAGAGGAGACGTTGGTGGAGGTAAGGTACCTGGTCAGTCCCATGGAGGGCAGAATGACCACCATGAACACTAGGAAGATGAAACACTTGTGCACTATGACCAGATTCTGAGCCGATCTGGAAAGCAACACAGAGAGATACTGATCAGTGAGAGGGGCGTGGGAAAAACCAAAGGCCCAACCTCATACTGCATGCCTACTTGATGTCGATGGAGCACTGTGAACTGAGCTGCATCTGGGGGCTGCAGGAAAGAACAGAATGCTCAACTAGTGATGTCTGCTCTGAGCACCGGGAGGGGAAGGAGGGCGCACATGTACAGGGACGTTACCGATGATAATCAAAGTCATTAGGATGTTGATTATTATGTACGTGATCCAGAATCAGTTCCAATAATCAACACAAGCCTTGTTCTTACTCAGAGGAAAGGCCAGTAAGGATCTCTGTTGGGGACAAACCTTCTGGCTTACTGCCAGGGAGGATGGTAGGAACTTTTGGTGCAGGAAATAACTTTGAGACCTGTGCAGTCTCCAGACCAAAGGAGTCCCATCTGCTGCCAAGATATGGTAAACGCTCTCTACCCAATCAGCTAGCACTGTGAAACAATTAGGGCCAACCAAAAGGAAATCTCCCGAGTGTTTAAAATGTGGGCTCTGTGTGGGCTGAATGATCTGCAGCCAGGCTGAACTCATGGCCCCTCTGCCCTGGCCATTCCAGCCTACTTGACATTCCCAAACAAGTGTAGCTCTATCCTCCTGTGCACTCTGCCTGGAATACCCCCCAGCACAGCTCATGCCTGCAGCTTCATCCTCTCAGTGTGCCATGGCAGGGGGCTGTGGGAGCAGAGGCTCAGGCTACAGGACAACCCAAGGAGGGCTTGGTTTTGGCCCCATGTCCCTTAGAGGTGGCCCCATCTCAACTTCCCTGAGGCCAGAGTCAGCCCAGCTCCTGAGAAAATGCTCTGTGGGTTTTGGGGGATGGCTTTGGGAATGAGAGCATCCCACCTCAATTCTACTCCTTAGGCTGAGCTGGGGGCCCGAGCACCAGGCTGATGTGGGGCGATGGGGGGAGAAGCTGGGGAAAAGGGTGGGCTGGGGGGCAGAGGCCCTGCTCACCTGGTCCAGTGGGCCTCGAGGAAGGCAGAGAAGTAGACGATGAGAGGCAGGATCACTGTAAAGAACCATAGCAACAGGGAGGGGAAGAACTGGGTCACAATCGGGCTCTGTGGGGGAGAAGGGGAGGGGAGGGGACAGGAGAGAGGTCAGTGCGAGCAGAGGCCCTCCCTACCAGGCTGTCCTGCGGCCCCTTTCCCCAGGCCTCTTCTCCTCCAGCCCAAGCTTGGGGCAGGCCTGGCCTTTCTCAAGGGCCTTCCTGAAGGGTCCCCAAGGGGCAGCCTGGGCACTATGGCTTCCGGCACAGCCAGAGCCTGCTGCTGTCTCCCAGGTCTCACAGCTCACAGAATGACTCTGTCCCTTACTGCAATGTCATCCTTGCCATCCCTTCCCAGCATGCTGCTGCCTAGGCCAACTGTGAAGGGGAGGTTGACAAAGGGGACAAAACAGAGCAGAAGTGTGTGTGTATGTGTTTATGTTTGTGTGGTACATGATGTGTGTGTGTGTGGCGCTATGTGTGATGTGTGTGGGTGATGTGTCGGTGAGTGTGTATGGGTTGTGTGTTGTGTGTGTAAAGGTTGTGCATGTTGTGTGTGGTGTATGGTGTGTGTTATGTGTATGCTGTGTGTGTTGTGTATATATGTGGTGTGTGGCATATATGTGTGTGTGTGTGCGGTGTGTGTGATATATGCATGGTGTATGTGTAGTTTGTAGGTGTGTGTGTGGTATATGTATGTATGTGTGATGTGCCTTGTGTTTATGGTGTGTGCATGTATGCGTGTGGTGTGTATGTGTGTGGTGTTTTGTGTGTGAAGTATGTTAATGTTATGTGTGTGGTGTGTTGGGAATAGGGATGGGGATAACATAGAAGGAGGGGACTTCTAGCCTTGAGGCTACAGAATTTTAAAAAAATTATTGTGATAACATAGGTAGCACAAAATTAGCCATTTTAACCATCTTAAGTGTACACTTCAGTGGCATTAATTATATTTACAACATTCTGTTGCCATCACCACCAAATGTAACCAAAACTCTTTCATCACCCCAAACAGAAACCCTGGAGGCTACAATATCTGGCAATGGTCAGTAGAAGACAGCCTCTGAATTCAGAGATGGGCCCAACAGGGCTGAGGGCTCCCCACCTGCAGTGGGGGGGTCTGGCGATGAGGGAAGAGGAGACGAGGCTGGGGACCTGCTGCTCTCGGGTGGCTGTGTTGGAGCCCACTTCACCCTTGCCCACCCTCGTCCTGCCCCTCAAATGCGGGACACCCCGCCCCAGAGAACTCGGGAAGCAAACCGTTCACACTGGCCTCACCCCCAGCTGCATGCTTTGCCCAGCTTGGTGCCCCCACCTCTAGCTGGTCCTGGGTGCTCCTAGACCCC
The DNA here is from genome assembly GCA_004027775.1 of Bradypus variegatus. Classification (NCBI taxonomy): domain Eukaryota; kingdom Metazoa; phylum Chordata; class Mammalia; order Pilosa; family Bradypodidae; genus Bradypus; species Bradypus variegatus. The sequence continues at coordinate 7,143 of PVKY010005489.1, forward strand.
ACCCCCCAACTCACCCAAGAAGCCACCACAGCTCCCCCACTCTCTCTTTCCAGCTCGAATCCCCATGATGGGGAACAGCCCAGCCTCATCCTCTCGATAGTGGAGGAAGGGCTGCCTACCATTGACAAGGTTGGCGTGGGGAGGGGGCTCTGCGGCCTCGTCCCAGGTTGCCCATCCATCCCGCCTCAGTTCTTCCCTCCCTCCCTGGGGTCCCCGGGCCTGCCCTGTGGAGGAGTCACCTGCAGATTCTCGATGGGGCGGGTGACGTTGTACATGTCGATGGTGTTCATGATGATGGCGGGCGTGGTGAGGAAGAAGAAGAGGATGAAGAGGAAGGTGTTGATCAAGATAAAGCGGGCCCACCAAAAGAAGCGGTGGACAGACAGATGTTTCCTGGGAGGGATGGGAGAGTGAGGAGCACTGAGGACCCTGGACCCCAGCGCTCATGGAGAACCCGTGTGCAGGCCCATTCCCTGCAAGCAGCCGACCCCCCACACCGGGGCTCCCCTGGTCTGACTCGGTGCTCTGGGTCTGGACCTGCAAAGGGGCAGAGGGCCCTTGCACCTTCCCCCAAGGGCGCCCTGTCCATGGGATCCGAATACATTCCATAGAGAGGAGAAAACCATCTGAGATCTTTCTGCAGGAAAGACCTTTTCCCCGAGGGTTGAGTGCCTTCTATGCCTACAGGGAGGGTGAGTTGGGAGCTAGGCTGAGCTGCAGGGCTGGGGCACACAGCCCTCGTGGGACCCAGAGGGGGCTGTGTTTAGACAGCACTGGACTTATTCCCCATGGAGCCAATGAAGTGGGCAGAGAAGGTCCCTATTCTGTCCCGTCCTGTTGCCTTCTTCAGGCTCAGAGGCACTCAAAAGAGAGGGGAGGGACAGAGGGGGCTTACCAAATAATGTCTTTGGGGTGTGGGGCAAGGGTGACCCTCCAGCGGTAGGATTTGATGATCGTGGTCACCGAGGATTGATGCGGTCGCACAGCACACTGGACGTACTTGTAATCCTCCAGGATGCTGCAGGAATGGGAGATGAGGAGGACAGAGTGGTCTGGGGTGAGGATGGGGCTAAGGAGGGCTATGCCTGGGTACCAGGGCCACTATGGCTATCCCACAGGTGAGGGCTTGTACACTCCCTGGGGACCCCTAAAACCTTGGATGTGTCTCCCAGTACCTGAGAGAGGGGCAGCTGGAGGAAAGGGGGCACTAGGAGGTGCCCAGACTGCCCAAGAAGGGGTAGGGGTACCACATCATCCTCAGCTAGTGCCTTTTCCTTTATCCTGCAGTGACAATGTGTGGACATGCTCTTTCAATGACCCCTTGAGGTCCAAAGGAAGGTACTAATTTAGCCTTCTCTTATTATCAATAGCTACCAATCATTGAGTTCTTTCTGAGTGCCTGGCACTGTGCTAATTGGTGATCAATAAAATCCCAATAGCACAGATTACTAAATTGAGGTGCCCAAAGATGCAACCAAAGAGGGGCAAGGTGCTGGCACGGCAGCTGCATCTTTGCCTCCTAACTCACACATCTGCTATAGTCGACCTTGGTCTTGGAAAATGAACAGCACCGTCTTACCTAGGTATATTGCTGGATGTAACACACACTAAAGAGAGCGCATATCACTTTTTAACCCTCTGGGAGGTGGAAAGGGCAGGTATCAGTAACCAAATATGACAGATAAGAAGTTTGAGAGTATAAGTGACTTGCAGAACTGCTCGCAATTGTGACTAAAATCTAGGTTGCCCCACTCTTTGTTTGTAGGGTTGGGTGGGCAAGGACTAAGTGTTAGGAAGGGTCGGGCTCCCCAAGAGAGAGAACCTTACCCCCCACCATCTTCAAGAGACTGATTCTGGTGCTCCCATCTATTTGATGCAATCCTAAGGAACTTCCAGAACATTCCAGAGTGGACCCAATGCCCTCCCTGCCAAGGTGGGGCTCCCAGAGGCTGGGACAGAAGGAAGAGAAGGCGTAAAGCTGTGAATTAGGGGAAAACTGCAGCAGGAGAGAAGAAAGGGCTGTCAGGTCTTCTCCACGCTGACTCTGACACTTGTGAGGAGAGGGAGTGTGGGTGTGCAGTGAGGGAGGAGATGGACACTGTCTTGTCAAGGACCTGGGGAGTAACCAAAAGGTCAAAGGCTATGCTGTGCTGAAGCAAGGACATATGGGAGTGGGGAGCCCAGGGCCAGGGCATCCCTGGAAATAAGCTGAGTCCTGAGAGTTGGGGGAAACAGTAACGGCTATGCTGTGGAAAGCAAGATGGTGGCTGTTGGTGACTACCATGGAGGGGTTGAAGGGAGAAGTCTGTGTCTCTTCCTCCCTTGGCTGGAATAGGGGTGAAAGAGGAGGGGGTCAGAAAAGCAGAAGCCCACCCTTGGGGCTGGGCTGGGCACGGCCAGCCACCAGCCCTGGCACTCACTGCTTTGCCATCCTGGCATCCTGGAAGGTGACAAAGATCAGGTCCAGACGCTTCAGCCGAACGCGGTTGAGCTCGGCGTTGAACTCATCCGTCAGCTGCTCCTCCAGCTCACTATAATACTGCTCTGCATCTACCTGGGGCGACACATGGCCCTCAGAGCTGGAGAGGACAGACCCTCTGAAGGCCTCACCTGGCCACGGGGCCCCCTCCACTCAGCAGCCCAGAGGGCCTCTGGCCCTTCCCTGGGTCCCTTGGCTGCCTGGCAAAGAGCTCAGGAACCCACGTGGGATCCGAGGTCTCCACCTGCGGGGAAGAGGGTGTTTTTGGACTTGGGGTAGACCGAGATAGAATGTGTTTGCAGCATTTTTAGGAAAGGGGGATGACTTTTTCTGCATTGGATAGAATTCAAGTCTTGAGGCCTCTTCTAGTCACAGGAGTTGGTTGGGTGGTAAGATGGGGCTGTTGCCTTCGAACATTCCCATCCTATCTGAAAGCCTGAGGCCTGGCAGCCTGCTGTAGCCTGTTGTGTTCTCTCTGGTTTTCCCATTCAGCACCAGAAGGGGGCAAGAGCAAGCACCTCCCCTGACTCCTGTGGAGGTGCCCCCAAGCAAGGCTTTAGTGCCTGTACATCCTTGGAGGCAGAACAGGGTGGAGAGGAAAGGAGGGGAGCTGAGCGCTGCAGCAGAGCTGGGCAGGCCTGGGTCCTGAGGGTGCAGACAAGGGGCATCACCCAGAGTCCCAGACAGAGCCCAGAGCCCCGGTGACCCAGCCCCTCCTTTGCCGCCTCCCCCTACACCCACGTCAGGTACCTTCTTGAAGCAGGTCCAGCACTCGCAGAAGCACAGACGGGAGCAGGGGTGAGTCTTGATCATCACCTTCCCATTCTTCTTAGCCTTGGCGGTGTAGTAGAGCCGGCCCCGCATCGCGTGGCGCCTGTCGGCGGCGGGCAGCCCCGTGAAGGCTCTTCCTTCCGGTCATGGGCCGGCAGAGCCACACACACCCTTCTCCCGCCACCCAGGCCCCGCCGTGGCCTCACCTCTGGTCGTCCAATTCAATCAGTGTCCTGACATCGTAGCAGAAGTGGACTCTGGTCACTACGCACCCTGGATAGGCCTCACTGCAGCCACAAACACGGATGCTGAGCCAGCCTGCGGGCTGCAGAGTGTTCCAGCCCCACAGGTGGCCACTCCGCTGCCCGAGGTCCCTGGTTCTCGGGATGGGAGAATCCACCCCAGCTCCTAAGGCCAAACTTTAGGGGTTGATCCCTGATGACTGGAGAGTTGTTACATCCTTCCCAGGTGACCCAGAACAGGGCCAGGGGGCACAGCTCATACCACTGGGGACTGAGGTAAGAACTGCTCATGGAAAGATAATCAGCTCAGTGAAGGGTGTCCCTGGAGCTTGGGCCTTGCGGTCACAGTAGATGTCTCAAGATGACCTGTTTTAGGGTTAGCTGTGGTCCAGGGGCTCCCCAGGGTCAGCAGTTGGAGCGATGAGGGAAAAGAGAATTAGCCTCACCCACATCACACCCATGCAGTGCAGATAACCCCTGACTTCAGAAGCCCTGCCGCATCCCCAACATTCTTCCTCATTCTGGAAGGCTGATCCTAAGCCGAGTCCAGGGAGGGCCACCACCTGGGTCCTCTCCAGTCCCACCATCTTGGGCCAACTGACAACCCACACGAGAATTCAGGAGCAACACAGGCCTTAGCCCACCCCGACCCTACTTACTGAAAGTGTTTACTGATGATTTCTGGATCTTGGATATCCTTGGGGACATAGGTGATCATTAGTGTCCGTGTGACCTAGGTGGGGAGGGCAAATGGAGAAAGACTGAGCAAGGTTGGGTCTATCGAGCAGGACAGCTGGGGCGCAGGTGGCCAGTGGCCCAGAGCCCCTCGGCAGCAGGCCTTCCACTCACACCAGGCTGCCTGGCGCCTGTGGCCTCGCTGAGTCAGCCAAGTGCCAGCTTCCCCGGCCTGTGGCATCGCGGCCAATCCAGGCAGCCCCAAGGTCAGCAGGCTGGGGGGACCTGTGGGCTGGGAAACTGTGTCTGTGCGTGCTCTGTGCTCCAGGTGTGGGCCCACTGCCATGCACGGCTCTGGGCAAGGAGGAAGAGTCAGAGGCTACAGACAGAGCCAGGCTGGAGGGTCAAAGCTCCATGGCTAGAAAGAGCTGCTTTCTTGCTACCCACTGAGTCCCAGAAATAATTCCTGGCTTCTCTGCAACTTTTAAGGTCAGCTCCCTCTGCTCCAGTGCAAAGCCCCACATCACTAGGGAAATCCCTAACATTTGACTGGGGGTGGGGGTGGGGTTGGAAAGATGAGCAGGACTCTGGGGAGGGGGTGGGGCAGCCTCCCTAAAATTCATATTTTATTCTGTGAGGGGGAAATGTCTTCCTGAGCCATCACCTTCAGGGTGACCATCGGGAAAACTGCTTGTGGGAGACGGGGAATCCTGGCAGAAGCTTCTGGTGACAATAAGGAAGGCTGAAGTAGCCAAGTCTAGACTGGCCAGAGAGGCTCAAGCCACTGTGCCTGGCAGTCCAAAGCATTTGGGGTAACTTCTCAGGGTATGTGGATCTGCGTTCTGGGGTGATTTGAAGTGAGTCAGTCCTTTCGGAAGGACAGCCTCCAAGGGAGCTGAGCCCACCCCACTGACCCTTTGAGAAGCTGAGGACTGGCCAAGGATGGCGAGCCCCTTGTCCTGAGCCCTACACAGTCCTGGGCAGGCCCATGCCCCCAGCACTTCCTCTCCACACCCAAGGCTGCTGTTCAGTTCCAGCCACTGGCACTCACCCCAAGTGCTTTTTCTTGGCTCTAGGAGCAAAATCGACCTGTGTGCAGAGCAAGCCAGAAGTGGCAAAGAGTCAAAGCCCCTAAAAGCCTCAACCAGTGACGGACAGGGAGTTCATGGGAAAATACCCCTGAAAATTCTAGGTTGCATATTCTGCACTGACATGGAGAGTTCCCCAGTGGGATGTGGCTCCAGCTACCTCTGTGGCAAGTTGCTTGTTAAATCTCACTACCCTATTGGTCTTTTCTGGGATCACCTCCCCGATAAACCTAATTTTACTCAAATCCTTATCTCAGGGTCTGTTTTGGGGGGAAACCAAATCAAGACAGTGGGGATATACGAGGGACAGGGCATGGGGTCTCTGCCCTCAGAGAGATGGTGGGAGAGTGACATGGCTGCTGCAAAGGGCAAGGGGCCTGGGCAGAGCGGGGTGGGCAGGGCTAAGACATGGGCTAACCCAGAGCGTTCCCTAGCAGTTCAGCAGGGGGCACTGACCCATTGGGGTGAGTGCCTGGAGGTCCCAGCTGGACCAGCTGTTGATTAACCCTTTAGTTTCTGGATGGTGGGGAGGTCCAGGGGTCCTTGGAGAGAGGCTGGGGGCAGGAATGGTACAGAGGTGGGGGACACCTTGGCAGCAGCTATTTACCAGCCAGTGTGGAAGTATTTTACTAGTTTAACAACTGGGACAGCTGTGCCAGATGACGACTCACCAGGGCTAAGGGCAGGAAGCTTGCCTGGCTCAGGTGAGACCCCCCCACCTCTGCCCAGGTGTACAGGAATGTGCCAAGCTGGGATGCCTCTGAAGAATGGAAGCGGGCCAGACTGGTTGGGGAGGGGATCCCACGGGGAGGGAGTAGCTCTGATAGTTCTTTTCACTTACCTTTTGGTTTGTCTTGGGTACAAACCCCAAGCAGTGATGAGCCATGAAGAGGAGGTTGGTGATGAAGTAGATGAAGGAGAAGCAGTTGTACAGCCACAGAACCTTGCTCCTTCTAGGGAAGAGAAGCAGGAGCAAGTCAGTCTCTGCTGTGGTTCTCGGGGTCCGCAGAGCCCACCCTCTGGGAGTCCGGACACTCAGGCACCTTGGAAGGGGGTGGCCATGGTGAGAAGGGGTGTCCTGTCTGGTTAATGAAGACTAACTTTTACTGAGTGCTTACTAAGTGCCAGATACCCAGCATGGAACTAAGTGCTTTACAAGCCTTTTCCCATGAGATTCGCAGACCATGTGGAGGCGGTACTCGGATTATTTTCATTTTATCCACAAGGCACTGAGGGCCAGAGTGGGGAGGTGACCTGCCCGATGTCACTCCTAGCAGCGGCAGGGCTGGGAGGTGAAGCCGGGGCTGCCAAAGCACTTAGACTGTTCACCCCTGTGTCACATGTGGGCCCAGCAGGGACGGGGCCCGGCTGATGCGCTCTGCCTCGTCTGGGGTTAGAAGCATGGTACCACCCATGGCATGCTTGTTAGCCCTGCTTTCAGCTCACACAATGTCGCCCCAAGGCCGGCCAGGATTTCAGTTCAGAGATGGAGCCCTCACATTACTTGGTGTGGTTTGGGGAGAGGAAGGCCTCCTTGCTTTAAAATGTCTCCTCCACCCCTTGTCCCAGAGGCTGACATTTCACATACATTCCCCTTCTAGCTAGGAGTCTTGATCCTCAGTTTTCTCAGAGGGGGCAAGACTACATGGTAGTCTCTAAGGAACTTTCCAGCTCTTGGCTAGTATGGATTTACAGATATTGAAGTTTTTTCTTTTTTGTTTGTTTTTGCTGCTGTATTAGAATTTGCTTCTTGTAGGAAGATGTACTGAGCAAAATGTGGTCCTACTGTGAGAGCACAGACCCACTAAGGGTCTTGGCCAGGGACCAAAGCCTCGGGAGAAGCTGAGAGCTCTGCTCTGGTGTTGGCAGCACCACGGAGAGGGGGAAGTTGGCTGAAAGGGGGTGGGGATTGGGAGGACACCATGGACCCATTCTGCTGATTTTAGAGTTTTGGCCAAAAACGGCATTTCCCAAGGATGGATTACAAGGAGGCAGGGGGCAGAAGGGCTTGGGGTGGGGAGAGGTAATTAGAGCAGGAGTATGTGAGCCTCTATCTGCTGGGGATCACTTCTGCTTAGTCAGGAAGTCAACCCACCCTGGCCAAGACCCTTAGTGGGTCTGTGCTCTCACAGTAGGACCACATTTTGCTCAGTACAAACTGACTTGGTCACCAATCAGGTTGGCTACTTGATGCTCAATTCCACAGGCTCCTGGACATAGAGAGCTGGAAGGGGCTTAGAGGGCATGTCTGGCAGTCCCCCAAACCCCCAATACATAGGGATTAAGCTCAGAGAGGGCCAGTTAATGGCAGAGGTGAGGCATAAACCCAAGTCCTGTGACTCCTCAGGCCTTCTGCTATTGTAATGAAAGGGGGAGGATTGTGAGGTTCATGTTTCACTAAATCATATGAAGGGTGACTTGAACCTATTGATGGGTAGAGAAACAATACATTAAACCTCTATTTGGGTACAGGCTCCTGTTCTCTTAGAAGCTGGATGTACTAAGCAAATAGAACCATCTCTCCAAGTCTTCAGGACTGGCCAGTTTGGGTAATTCTGCCCATTACAGAGCCGGGTACACGGAGGCAACACGAGTCCTGCCCCACCAGGCTGACACAACTCCGGCATCCCATTCAGATCCTAGATTCCTAGGACCCCAGGCCTTTCCTATCAGAAAAGCATTAAGGACAGACACATTAGGGACCAGCACATTGGTCCATCTCCCCCAACCTATGCCCCCGGGCAGCAGAGTGGGAGGTAAGAAGATCAGGTACCTACTCTGTGGAGACATTGACAATGGTGGTCCGACCAAAGTGACTATTCTGGTCTGAAAGAGAAGAAAGTTGATGAGTGAGCCTGGCTCCTTGGTAGCTGTGGGCACCAGAATTCAAGGTTCCTGAATTCCTGGGGTCTAGAGACACTTGTCTACATCCTGCTCTTCCTTCTAGTTCCCCAGGGCTTATTCCCAGTTTCCAACAAAAATAGCAGCAGCCTCTTCTTCTGCCTGCTACTACCGGCTGGGGCTCCTTGGCGTAAAGCTAGTCTCATGTGGCTTCCCCAGTGCGAGACTGTCAACGAGTAGACACCCTCTGGGTCTCCGAACCAGCAGCGAAATGACGAAATTAGCAACATTGTTACCCCTGGCAATGGTCACAAGAACTCAAAACTCCAGAAAATGTGGTGCTGGTTCATTCAAACTCTGTAACTGCTTCTGGCTAAGTATTTTAGTTTGTTGGTTTTGACATCTCCAAGTTTTCTGAAATGTGTCTAAAAATCCTGCATTATATTCCCATTGCCAACACACTAGCTCTTGAGAGGAGAATCTGGAAACACAGGACTCAGAAGTTACTTACTCTGGCTGTGAAATTTGGTGCCCAGGCATTTAATACACTATGTTGAACTAATTAAAGTCTACCTCTGGCTTAGGAGGAACAGAGAGGAAGCAGGTATTGCAGTAGCTGGGTGCCACCTGGGTGATTCAGATGCTCTCCTACACAACTGTATTGCCCAGTCTTCACACAGTTCTGTCTTCATAATTGTATTTGAAATGCTGGCTGCAATTCACTGGGCACTTACTACGTCAGGCACTGTGCTAAGCACTCAACACGCACTATATCCCAATCCCCATGACAGCCAAGGAAACTGAGGCTTTGCAAGCTCAAATTGCAGAGTATAAGATCAAATCATTTGCTCAATTGGACAAAAGTGTTTACTGGGGAGCAGATGTGGGCAAAAGTTGTGGAGCCAAGATTCATAGCCTGATTTTTCTATCTTTGAAGCCCATGCCCTCATCCATGATGTTATTTTGTCAAAAGGATTTATCCATGATAATGAATGTGGGTAGAAGTCCTCAGAGACAAAGTCTGCTCTGTATCCAGTGGTGTGGATATGGGGGAAATGAGGTTCAGAGGTCTTTGCAGTGGGCCACATGTCATACAAGGCCCTCCATGAACACCTGGCCAGGTACGGGTGTGGACTTGAATAAACACCCACCTTCACACTGAATGAATACTTTGTGCCTGCAATGTGCCAGGCCCTGGGTCAAGCACCTTCAACCATGTGACAAACAGTTATCATCTCCAGTGAGAGAACTGAAGCATGACTTGCCAGAGGTCACATGATTACTGTCAGAGGCGGATTAAAATCCAGAGTTCTAGATTCCCAAGACCTAAGCTCTGACCCACCTATCAGGCTGCCCCTTAGATCTAGTGGTCTGGGGTCCCCTACAGAGCTCTGCTTACCCAGAACAGTTCCAATGTAGTTGATGGGCAAGACGATGCCCAAGGAGGGGATGCAGAGGATGAGGATGAAGATGATGAGATGGTACTGGAACATCATGTAGATGCGAGCATCGTCTCCACACTTGTCAATCAGCTCTTCGTTCCTGGAAGAGATGCACAAGAAAGGCCACTTCTCAGCAGTCAGTGTGGCCACAGGTTAAGTTGGAGGGAGGGAGGTAGACAAAAGGTAGGAGAGATTACCATTCCTCCCAAAGTTATTTTTTTAAAATCAGAATTTTTAAAAATAAGAATTAATTTTTAGAATGTAGAATTATCACTCTTCTTCTCAAGGTCTCTTATGCCTGAAACATATTTAACTACACTCCACAGTCATATCAAAGATATGTCACAATTAAACACTTAGCAAGCCAGAAGCACTCTTGCAATCAAGCATTCATTCTTTCTTTTACTTCTTCAAACATTTTTTTTAGTGCTTGCTATGGTGCAGGCACCAGGCAAAGCACTAGTGATACCAAGATTCATTCTATCTCCCCTGCAAAAAAAAAGTTGTTTCTTTAAATCCTTAAACTAAAAAGGAATACCTGAAAACCACAATGATATATCACTCTACACTGCCGGATTGTCTAAAGCTAAAAACTCGGTCCATACCAGGTACTGCAAGTGTATGGGGCATTGGGAGCTCTCCCACAATCCTTGGTGTGTACACT
>PVKY010005490.1:0-17333 GCA_004027775.1 Bradypus variegatus
ACCTCCAGCAGCCACACCTCCAGCAGCCCACCTCCAGCAGCCCACCTCCAGCAGCCACACCTCCAGCAGGAGGGTGCAGAAGCCGCAGGGGTGTTTGGGGTTGTCCCGGGAGAGCGTTCCGCCCACAGAAACAGCAGTGCCACAGCCCTGCCAGGGGGTAGCTAAGACCCCCAGGCAGCCAGAGCAACGGTAGGGCAGGGGCAGGCAGAAGGACCTAATGGGGGTGATCTGAGTCAAATAGAAGTCAAAATGAACTAATATGGGGGACCGACTAAGTCACTAGCCAATCTTCCTAAATGTCAACTTCTGCATTCCATTCAAAATTGGAAAACTCAAACAGTCTCAGAAATGAACTAAAGCCCCCTGATTTCTGTACTGCCCAGTAACGAATTTTCAAACATCCCAGCCATTAAACTAAACACTTTTCCTTGGTGCAACTTCTAATGGCTCTTGCCACGGGCCATGGCAAGCAGACCAGACTTGAGAGTGACCAGGACCCTCCCTGCACACACACGGGATCAGACGCAGGGAGCGTGCGGCAGCCTGCCTGGAGGAGGGGGCCCCTTCACAGAGGGTTTCTAAGCTGCTCACCCACAACAGCCCCAAGGGTTGTGCAGGCCCCTCAGCTTCCCTCCCGGCAGCCACCAGTTCCCAGAAACATCCCACCTTTATTTTTGAACCTTCCATGGGAGACCGCGAGGCATGGGGAGGGAGCCCACTCACTCGGTGTGTCCCAGGCAGAAGGACTCGATGCTGTGGGGTGCGGCCGCCCAGCTGACACGGATCTTCTCGTCCCGGTCGGCGGTGAGGATGAAGCAGTCGTCAGGACTCACGGCCTGGGCCCCGAGGGAGCAGAAGAGAAAGATGCAAAGGCTTCACTGCTCACGCTGCGGGTGGCGCATCCGGACCTTCTCGGGTGCCCAGGGCCCCGCACCATGTGTGAACTGAATCTGAGCACAGGGTAACAGGGTTCCTTCCTCCCACCCACTCCCAAACCCAACCTGCCTTCTGCCCTGACAACCCTGTGCCACCGCCCCTCGCTCCCTTCTGTCCTCATGTCTACTCAGTCACTGCAGCCTGCAACTTCCCTACCCTGTCTGGCCCCCTGCTCTGGCCCTGGCTCCTTGCTGTCCTCCTGTGCCTCAGTGGGCAGCAAAGGGCTTCCAGCCTGGGGTGGCCATGACGGTCAAATGAGGGGCTCCAGGAAGTGCGTGGTGTGGCCACGGCTGAGCAGGACAAGCCTGCTGCCTGCGGCTTGTGCCAACCCGGCCTCCCCTCCACCACACGCCTCATGCCGGGAGCCTTGCCCGCGTACCACATCCAGCAGCATGGACAGATGCCCCAGCTCCAGGGTCCCGCCTCCGTGAGGCTCCAGCACCGGGAAGGAATAAACATCTCCGGATTTGTCTGCCACCAGGACCTTCTCCTCAGAGGCTGTGAAGGTCAGGGCTGTGCAGCGCCTCACCACACTTCTGGAAGGCCAAGAGATGTCCATGGTTAGTCCAGGACAGTGAGCACAACCTGCGCCAGCCGCTGACCATGACGCAGTCGGCACACACCGCTACCCCGCCACGCACTTCCTTCTCCACACTGGAGACGGGGCCAAAACACAAAGCCAGGCGACACGGACCAGGGCCAATGCCTCAATTCTGCTTTGACCATTTTTTCTATTAAAACATTGCTCCTGACGGTAGACTCGAGGTGGGTACACGGGTATGACAACTATGCAGGATGTTGGAAATTCCCATAATAAAATGTTGGGGGAGCTGCTCTTGGACCCCAGAACCTCTATCAGGCATCTGCAGGGGACGGGGGCCGACAGGCTCTGGGCCGCTCCCAAGCACCCGAGGACCCTCTCGGCAGGAAGGCCTGGGCCACTCCGCCCACCGCGTCTGCCACCTTGGATCAGGAACCCACCATACTCCCCGAGGGGACCGTGTCTGACGTCCCCGACTTGGGTCCGGGTGCAACCCTGGACAGCAGGAGCAGCAGCGGGCATCGCCCGCACAAGGCCGCCTTGGAGACGCAGGTGGGCAGCGAGGGGCAGCACCCACGGCCAGGCAGGCAGAGCTCGCCTCAGGCCACCTCGGAGTCACACCGCAGGCCCGAGGGCTGACACGTTTGTTCACAATAGTGTTGGACTTGAAACAAAGTTACAGTCCCTCTTCCTTGACAGGGGTGTGGTTTTTCATCTCATTTCTACTGGGTTCTCTTCAAAGTGGCAGGATAAGGCACTATTCCTGCATTTTCATTTCTTGCCTCTTCAGAGTGGCCATGCCTACCTCCATCCATTGCCCACACGCGTGGGGGTAACCCCAGCTCTCCTCACAAAGAGCTGACATCCACACGGACTCAGGCTTGGGGCCCAGCTCGTGCAGCTGGTTGCCAAGCTGAGCATGAAACGGAAACGGAAGCTTAAAGGAATTACGTCCCCAACACATGCAGCAGACTGGACCGGTGCACGCCCCGCAGGAGCAGAGGGACAAGACGACAAAAAGGACAAGCCCTTCCGGCTGAATTCCTGTCCATCTGCCAGGGAGCTGAGAACCCCTCAGTGGCTGGGAGGACCCACTGTCCTCCCCCTCCCCCTCCCCGTCCTCCCCCAACCCCCGGTCTGCTTATCAGTGCAGAGACAAAAACAGAGGAAACAATGACAAAAGAAAGATAATTAAGCTCTGGGGCATGATGAACCAAAATTCTCCGAGTACTCTGCAATTTACACACACAGCCCCACACCCTAATTGGCTAACTGAGCAGCTGTGACAAACACAGGGCCACGGCGTCCCATGGGAGGGGCTGAGGAGGCTGCGACCACGCAGCTGAATGCCCCCCACCCCCAGGACAGAAGGGCCATCTGCAGACGGGCACCCCGATTTGCACTTCTTGGTCTCTGCTCCTGCACCTGCAGGTCTTGCCTTCACAACCAGCCCAACGCAAAAGCCACACTCTCTCATTCGGTCCCTTTGTCACAGGTGGGGCTTTCAGCCTCTCAGGCTAAATCTGTCCTGGAACTAATTCCAGGATCCGGCCCAGATGTGTGGCCTGACAAAGGCCATCTGAACAGGCTTGGAGGCACGATGAGGTGGGAGGCTTGGAGAAGAGGTGAGGGTGACTTGGAGGTGAGGTGTGATGGGGGCCTAGAGGTGAGGAGGGGCTTGGAGGGCCCGGCATCCTCACAGAGCAGGTCCTCTGGGGACAGGGTCAGGGTGGGCCTGAAACCACCTATCCCTCCTGCTGGGGGTCTTGGCCCTTTTCTCTCCTTCCACAGGAAAGGGGTCAGCACAAATGCTTCCGGCCTCCACAGAGGGGTAGGCAAACCCTGGTCCCCACAGAGCTGGGGTCCTCCAGGTCTGACCCGAAGCCCTTAGTGCCACCTGCTCACCAGACCCCATGGGGATGTGGAGGACACAAAGATGCAGCTTCTGCTCTGCTCCGAGCTCCCGAAACAGCCCCTCCAGCTGTTGGGCTCGGTCTGTTCACGTCAAGACAAACCCGCGAAGTGCAGACCCAACTCTGCTTCCGGGGCTCTGCCTTTCCGTGCGCTTTTATCATCTCAATACATGCATTTTCCAAAATGTTGCAATTCCACGGGCGGCTTCCCCGTAGATAAGTGTGCACATCAAACTGGAAGCTTCGCTCGTCACCCCGTTTGTCTGCACTCTTGCTTCAGACGACCTGGCTCCAAGCCAGGGGCCAGGAGAGACTTTCCCACCTGCCCCATTCAGCCCCGTGCCCTTCTGTCATTCCAATTGCTGCCATGAGAAGTATCACTTTCACCCACAAGTTCCACCATGGCTTTTCCTCAATGCCCCCACTTAATGTCGTAAAGCTGCAGCACGACAACAAAGCCCTGGACAGAGCATCGGGGGTCCAGTTCCAGCTCCGGAACTTCCAGCCACGAGTGGGACAGACAGGGCCAAGGTCCATCAAATGCCAGTGAACTGTGAGTCCGTGAAACCCCAAAAACTGAATGTCAAAGATGGGCGTTTTCTGGGGAGAGGGTCCATCAGATCCCAAAGGGGTCTGTGCCCCCAAGTACGGAGAGGCGAGGACGAGGGCCACCGCGCCCTCCCCTCCACCGCAACGGTCACTCTCGGAACTGCTGGGCCCCGCTGCCCACACCACCAACTGGACCACCCCTCGTCCTTCAGGTACAAGCAGCCCTGCTCTCCTGACACGTAACCCCCACCTTTTCTCCTTTTCCTGCCCCACACGCGTCCCCAAAACCTACTTTCAGGAGAAATCTCCTCCAGCATCTCATATGAGACAAAAGGGTAAAGATTTCTCTTTGCTCAAGGCTAAGAAATTCACAAAGCCCAACTCCTAAAAGAATAAAGGAAAAGCACTGAGGAATCTGCCAAGGGATTTTGAGGAAAAATTAGTGGCAGGAACGACACCTCCAGCCACCAAAAGAGAAGACTTCTCCAGTTGGCACAGAGAAAGAAGGGGTTCAGGGCAAATACCTGGGAAGCAGCGGAGCTGGAAATGCCACCCCGACACCTCAGGAAGGGCCCAGCCCGGCCCCTTTCATGAGCGGCTGAAGGGGTGACAGAGCTGGCACAGCAACCACACCTCGTGCTGCTCCCAGGCAAGCGGGTTTTGCCATCGAAGCCGCGCTTCCCACAAGCCGCAAATCTACAGGCCCCAGATGCTGAATCTACTCTTAACTCATCAAATCACCTCATTTGCCTTCCATACCACCTAACACAAAGGTTTCCAATACCAAGTTCCTTCTTTCATATCAATTTAAAAACCGAAAGGAAACAGAATTAAAGGGAAACATGCCGGGTGCCACCCCACTCTTTGCTTGTGGGCTCCTGTCCACGTGCTGAGTTTGGCCAGGTCTTTACAAAATGACATCACCAACACACCTTCCAGAGACACAACCAAGCCAGAAAAAAACAAGGGCACCTTCTGCTTGGCCCGGCACCCACACGCCATGAGGAACAGGGAAGCGGTGTGCTCCAGGGCACCTCTTCTGAACACCCAGCACCGGCCGAGCACTGAGCACGGCCCCTGCCCTGAACCATCTTATCGGCCAAGCCCGACAGCACAGGAGCCAGGACGGCAGCCACCGCCAGGCCAGGCAGTGTGCGCTACGCCCACGAAGGGCCAATCCCTTTCTTTATCTTTTTTTTCATTCTGGTAACATATACGGCGTAACATTTCTCAATTTCCCCCTTTCAAGCATACAATTCAGTGGTGTAAATTATGCTCACAATGTTGTGCTACCAGCTCCACCGTCCATCACCAAAACTTTCCATCAGCCCAAACCAAGATACTCCAGTGTACGTATGTTCCACACGTGTTAAGGGACACTGGGGCGGCCTCCACCACCTGGCCACTGTGAATAATGCCGCGAGGGACACTGGCCTGCAGCTATCTGTCCATGTCCCTGCTCCCTGTTCTTCTGGGTATATATAGAGAAGCAGGACTTTAGGGTCATGTAACTTTCTGAGGAACGGCCAAGCTGTTTTCCCCAGCAGCTGGGGCACTGCGCACTCCCACCAACATTGCCCAAGGGTTCCCATTTCTCCACATCCACACTATTTTCCATTTTTTTAGTAACAGCCATTCTGGGGGGTGTGACGTGGAATCCCACTGTGGTTTACGTTTCCCTGATGGCTACCCATGTCGAACACCTTTCACATAGTTATTGGCCATTTTTATACCTTCTTTGGAGAAAGCTCTGTTCAAGTGCTTTGCTCATTTTTTAACTGGGCTGTGTGTCTTGTTGTTAAAATTATTTATTCAGGATATTAAACTCTTATCAGATAGATGGTTTCCAAATATTTTCTCCTGCTCTGGGGGCTGTCTTTTCATTTTCTTGATATTGTTTGATGCACCCAAGTTTTCAATTTTGATGCAATCCCATTTACCCACTGTTTCTTCTGTGGCTCGAGCTTGGGGTACAAAGTCTGCACCAAGCCCTTTCTGGGCAGCCAGACCCTATGAGCCCCACAGATGCTCACAAGACCCACTAGTGGGAGCCAGAAGAGTGCAGACAGACTGAGTGGACGTCCACTCGTCCCCAAGGTCAAAGTGAACCGCCTCTCGCCACCGGTGCACACATCCTGATTTGACATTTCCCTCGAGTCTCTGTCTTGCAGGCAACCGAATGCCTCACTGCACAGCCTCGCCCAACACAGTGGAGCTCGTGTCTGCAAACATCTACCAAGCGCAAGCTTGATGCCAACTCCCAGACACCACCAGCCTCACCCCCGCAGGGAGCAGCAGTCCGGGCCCTGCTCCCCCATTCAACAGGCAGCAGGCACCCCTCCCGAGGCAGGGCTTGTGCCGGGCACCAGGAAGCAAAAGCCTCAACTCAGGGCAAGCCGGCTGTGTAACAGAGAACATCCCCTACCCCAAGAGAGGTCTGGCCTTTGGCCTCATCTCCCGTGAGGTGACCTTAAGCGTGTCCCTGTTTGACCTGGGGCCACAGCCGCTGGACGGTCTAGCAATGCGAGCTGTGATGGGGATTTCGGGCTCCACGGAGTCAGGTCAGCCACATGGGAGGCCCGATGCTCACACGAGCCCATAGAAATGCCGGCCGCCGAACTCGGGCACACGCCCCTGGTGACGACACTCCGTGCCTACTGTCACACAGTGGTGACGGGGAAGTCGCGCCGCCTGCAACTCCACAGAGAGGACAAGGGGAACTCCAGCTTGGAGCCCTCCTGGACTCTGCCCAGGTGCCCCTCCCTGGGGTGCCATTCATCTGCATCCTTTTCCTGTGATAAATCAGAACCATGAGGATGACAGCCTTCAGGGAGTTCCCTGAGTCCTTCTAGTGAACAGCCAACCCATGGGTGGTCTTGGGAGCCCCTGACCTTGCAGTTGGAGCCAGAAAGGAGGGTGACCTTGTGTGGGCTACTCCGTCTCCATGGCATGCTCCGCCTCAGATTTCCAGGGTAAGAACATATCCCAGGAAACAGGGTCACTATAGCAGTGGAACCCGGGAAACAACGTGACATTCCACCATCACAGAACAGCACCACATCCAGCGGCCTCCAAAAAAGCTCATGCCAAAAGCTAAAGTCAGTAGTACACTGGGCAGAGAAAAACTAGGAGCACATACACCACAATGTTTACTCCCAAGGGATAGCTCTGGATGGTGAGATGAAGGGTGCTTTCTTTGTTCCCACGTTGTCCTTTTCTGTAGTTTCTAATTTTGTATATGAGCCATAAAATTAAATGGGGAAAATGGAGAAAAACAACATGGTAAGGTACCCAACTGTACTCCAGAGCAGACAGAACTAAGAACCCCTCCTCGATTCCCCTGATCTAATTAGGTCCCCCAGAGAGAACACGGGTGTACGTTCCTGCTAAGGGCTCCGCTGCGCTGGCACCAAACGTGCCAGCTGCGGCGAGCGCACCAGGAAGTGCTCATCCAAGGTCTCACGGCCATGAACGGGCCACACTCTATACAGCCGTGCCACTGAAAAGACGTGCCAAAGCGAAACTTCTGTAGACAGACTAAACAACAGGAAAAAGGCTTAGGCTTCCTAATATACAAGAGCTCCTAAAATCAGTAAAAGGTACCACCCAATGGAAAAACAAAGGTTATGAAAAGACAGGTCACAAAATACACAGACAAATGCTTCCTAAGCATATCAAAAAACTGCTCTCCCAGAATCAGAAGATAAATACAAAAGACACCATTCTCCTATCGCCCGGTGTCGTCCAGGACAGGGAGAAGAGGCACCCCACACTTGGGGAGGCAGACAGGTGTCATCCCTTGTGATGCAATTACAAATGCACCTGGCAGTTCATCTGGGGGACTTTCTCCTACAGCTAAACTCACAAACAGGAAACAGTATGTCTGCATCAAGTTATTCATTGAAGCACTTTTTGAAATAGCAAAACAAGTGAAACGCAAAGTACCTTATACCCACACATCGGAATTCCAACAGCCACGTCACCCCAGCTTTCCACCCCGCCCCCCGAGTCTTCACCTGCACTGACATTTCTGTTGCCAGTTCCTGGTGGGCCTCCAGGAGCCCGACAGCATGAGATTCACTCTCCTGCCACCCCAGAGCCATGGTCCTAGAAGACGCCAAGTCTCGTCTCTCCCAGGCCAAACACCCAGGTCCTCTGACCACTCCTGTGCCCTCGCCAGCCTGGGTGGTTTGCTGCAGGTTTACAAAGCCCACAGGGCTCGCCGGTCAGAGAGCAATGCCAGTTCCGTGCCCAGCTGCTCAAGGAGCGTGCCAGAGCCCAGCAGCTCGGGAGCCACCCAACCCTGACCTAACAGAGCGGAGCCTGCACAGTGACAAGATGCCTTCCCCAGGTGACTCTCGGGGGCGCTGAAACCTCAGCAGCAGCCACAGCAGCCTTTATCAAGAGAATTTACCAAATGGATGGTGGGAGGGGAGCACAACAAAGTGCTGACCTCGGTGTCTAATGAGGTGCTTGAAATCAGAAATATCCGTGTGACCGGCACAAAAATGTTTAAAAACCAGAGAACTGTACAACACAAAGAGTGAACCCTAATGTAACTACAAACCACAGTTAACAGCATATTTATAATAGTTTCATCAGCCGTAACAAGGGTACCACACTAACGCACAGTGTTAATAATAGGGAAATATAACAACTCTTCACCATGATTTTTCTGTAAACCTACAATTTCTCTAATAAATTTTTTAATTACTTTTTTTTGCTATCCTTCCGGACTAAAGATCCCTTTGAGAATCTGATGAAAGCTGTGACCCCGCCCACAGGTAAACGTAGCAGCAGTGGCGAGAAAGGGTCACCAACTGCACGTCACCCAGCCGCAGGGTGCAAACTCTGCCGCCACCCTGCCCACTTAGGGTGCACCCCTCCTCGCCCACCGACTTCCGAAGCAAAACTAAGGGAGACCAGCAGGAGAGGGAGAGCCACTGCCCAACAGCACCAACAGCCAGAGCAGGGCAGGGTCCGAAATTTCAAGGCCACTTTGTGGCTTTTACTCTGAATTCCAAAAATGCTTAACACGTCTCCTGTGTCCTGAATGTTTTTTAGGTTCTGACAGCCGCTGAAGATAATGACAGTGTGTGTTCACGGGAGTCAGCTGGAAGAAGTAATTCATCAGCAAGCAGGATTCGGATGCTTTCAAAAGTCACGATTCTATACATCCCAAAGTAATTCGGGCAGAGAATAAAAATATATATACAGGAAGGAGAGGCTAAACCTGCTTATAATTGTGCCCAAGAGTCTCCCCCTGAGTGCCTCTTTGTTGCTCAGATGCGGCCTCTCTCTCTAGCTAAGCCCACTCGGCAGATGAACTCACTGCCCTCCCCCATACATGCGATCTGACACCCAGGGGTGTAAATCTCCCTGGCAACACAGGATATGACTCCCGGGGATGAATCTGAACTCGACATCATGGGATGGAGAACATCTTCTTGACCAAAAGGGGGATGGGAAATGAAATGAAATAAAGTTTCAGTGGCTGAGACATTCCAAGTGGAGTCGAGAGGTCACTCAGGTGGGCACTCTTATGTACACTATAGATAATGCTTTTTAGGTTTTTAATGCATTGGAACAGCTAGAAGTAAATACCTGAAACTATCAAACTACAACCCTTGACTCTTGAAGACAACTGTATAAAAATGCAGCTTACAAGGGGTGACAGTGTGATTGAGAAAACCTTGTGAATCGTACTCCCTTTATCCAGTGTATGGATGGATGAGTGGAAAAATGGGGACAAAAACTAAATGAATAAAAGGGTGTGTGTGTGGGGGGGTGAATTGGGTTTTCTTCTTTACTTTTATTTTTTATTCTTATTTTTACTTTTTCTGGTGTAAGAAAAATGTTCAAAAAATAGACTGGGGTGATAAATGCACAACTATACGACGGTACTGACGGTATACCACGAATGACTGCATGATACGTGAATATATCTCAGTAAAACTGGGTAAAAAAAAAGTCACTATTCCACTGGAAAGGGAAATGGAAGGTGATGGTGGAGATTTAGGTTTTCACTGTACCTCCTTTGGTTCAACTTTTCATGAATTTTTAAACATCACGTGCACCTATTACCCTGACATTTAAAAATATATATGTAATGGAGAGAGGATCTAAAGATGGCGGCATAGAGAGGAGTGGAAGCTAAGTAGTCCCCCTGGAACAACTAAAAGAAAACAGAAACAACTAGTAAATAATCCGGAATAACAGTGGGGGGACAAACATGACCATCCATTCATCATACACCAACCTGAATTTGGAGGAATGCCCGAGATCACAGCATAAAATCTGCAAGTAAAAACCGCGGATCCAAGCCAGGAGACCCTTCCCCCCACAGCCCAAGCTGCAAAGCCTCGTGGTGCTAGAGAGAAGCTCTCTCCCAGCAAGCGGATATAGCTCAGCTGAGCTCCAACTAGGGTTTTAATTAGTGAGTGTGAACTGCTCACTAGGAGCTATGAATCCCCAATAAGCAGACAGAGGCTTTGGGTGACCAGTGACCTTAGAGAGCCAGAGAGTCACTGCGGACTAGCCCTGAAGGGAACTTTCTGTCCCTTTTTCAGCTCAGTAGAGAAAGCCTCAGCTATTTTCAATTCTCAGTGCTCAGACCCAGACAAGCGCAGAGACAGCAGAGTCAGAGACTATTCAAATGCTAATAACCTCTCCCTAGCGGGTGCATCTTCCCTAAGAGGAAAGAGGTGGGCCCAGCTCTACTACCAGCCTTCTATTCAGAACCAAACCCCAGAGCCTGGGGGAAAACAGCCACAGGCCACACCTCCTTATACACAGTCTGGAGCTACAGGCTGACAGGCACCAACTGCTGGGCAGAAAAGCACAGTGACTGGAGGCATCAGAGGGTGCATAAATTTTCTAAGACACACCCTCAGGGAAACCGGATACTGAATATTTCTTCCTTCTGGGACCTGAGCCCATTCTGGTCTGGGAAAACCTGATTGGGGTATCCAAGGAAATCATGCTTAGACAACAGAAAACTACAACTTACAGTAAGAAAAATGAAGTTATGGCCCAGTGAAAGGAACAAACTTACACTTCAACTGAAATATAAGAATTGAAACAACTAATAATAAGTCAACTCAAAAAGTTTAGGGAAGATACGGCGAAAGAGCTGAATCATATAATGAAAACACAGGACATACATAAGGCAGAAATTGAAAGTTCTAAAAACCAGAACTATGGCAGAATCTATGGAAATGAAAGGCACAACACAAGAGATGAAAGACACAATGGAGACATACAACAGCAGATCTCAAGAGGTAGAAGAAAACACTCAGGAACTGGAGAACAAGGCACCTGAAAGCCTACACACAAAAGAACAGATAGAGAAAAGAATGGAAAAATATGAGCAACGCCTCTGGGAACTTAAGGACACAATGAAAAGCAGGAATGTACATGTCATTGGTGTCCCGGAAGGAGAAGAGAAGGGAAAAGGGGCAGAAACAATAATAAAGGAAATAATCGATGAAAATTTCCCATCTCTTATTAAAGACATAAAATTACAGATCCAAGAAGCACAGCATACCCCAAACAGAATAGATCTGAATAGGCCTACACCAAGACACTTATTAATCAGATTATCAAACATCAAAGAGAGAATCCTGAAAGCAGCAAGAGAAAAGTGATCCATCACATACAAAGGAAGCTTGATAAGACAATATGCGGATTTCTCAATAGAAACCATGGAGGCAAGAAGGAAGTGGTGTGATATATTTAAGATACTGAAAGAGAAAAACCACCAAACAAGAATTCTATGTCCGGCAAAATTATCCTTCAGATATGAGGGAGACCTTAAGATATTCTCTGACAAACAATGAAAGAGTCTGTGAACAAGATACCTGCTTTATAGGTTAACATTACAGGGAACACTGCAAACAGAATGGGAAAGACATGAGTGAGAGGTTTGGAAGTCAATTTTGGGAGAGAGTAGCACAGCAATGTAAGTACACTGAACAAAGATGACTGTGAATATGGTTGCAAGAGGAAGGCTGGGACCACATGGGTCACAAGAACAGAAGACGAACGATAAAGACTGGGACTGTGTACCTCAGGGAAACCTAGGGTGCTCAACAATTGTAATAAAAGGTACAAATATGTTTTTACATGAGGTAGAACAAATGAATGTCAACATTGCAAGGTGTTAAAAATAGGGTGGGATGCGGGAATGCAATCAATGCAAACTAGAGACTACAATTAACAGAAACATAGTATTATGCTTCCTTTAATATAACAAAGGCAATATATCAAAGCTAAATGCATATAGGGGGGTGGGGAATAGGGGAAGGGTATGGGACTCCTGGCATCGGTAATGTTGTCTGACTCTTTATTCTACTTTAGGTTAATGCTATCTTTCTTTTTGTCACTTTCTAGCTATCAAGTTTTGTTTTGTTTTTTTTAATTTGTTTGTTTTTCTCTCTCTTTTCTTTTTCTTTTGCCTCTCTGCCTTCTTTGACTCTTCCTCTGTCTTTGTGGAAGAAACGGAGATGTCCTTATATAGAAAGTGGCGATGGTGCTCAATACATACATACATGACTATATGGGGAATCAACGGTTGGGAATGTATAGCGCGTGAACAAAACCATCTTAAAAGAAATGGGTTGATGAAGAAATCTTGAGGGCATTATATTGAGTGAAATAAGACAGACACATAAAGGCAAATATTGCAGGGTCTCACTGATATGAACTAATTATAATATGTATCGCAAAGACATGAAATGTAAGTTACCAGGATATAGAAATGAGGCTAAAGAATGGGGAGCGGTTGCTTAGTATGAGCAGAATGTTCAACTAGGGTGAACTTAAATGTTTACAAATGGACAGGGGTGATGCTAGCATGTTATGAGAATAACTAACAGTCCTGAATGGTGTGTGAAGGTGGTGGAAAGGGTAAGCTCAGAGTCACACATGTCACCAGAAGGAAAGTTGGAGGTTAAAAGATGGGAATGTATAAAACAGTGAATCTTGTGGTAGACAATGTCCATGATTAACTATACAAATACTGGGAATCTCTCTCACAAACTAGAACAAATGTATGTCACTATAACTAGAAGTTAATAATAGAGAGGCATATAGGGAAAAAATATATACCTATTGCAAACTACATACTACAGTTAGTAGTATTTCAACATTCTTTCATAACTATATACTACAGTTAGTAGCATTTTAACATTCTTTCATCAACAGTAACAAATGTACTATACCAAAACTGTGAATCACTAATGGAGGGGTGTGTGGTTAGGGGTATGGGAGGATCTGAGTTTCCTTTTTTTTGTCTTTATTTTCTGGAGTAGTGAAAATGTTCTAAAAATTGAAAAAAAAATTAATTGTGCTGATGGATGCACAGCTGCATGGTGATGCCATGGGCAATTGATTGTACACTTTGGAGCTTTGGATAGTTGTACAGTATGTGAACAATCTCAATTAAAAAAAAAGTGAAGCTGTGAAAATAAAAAAAATCTATATATCTATATATATAGATATAATTAAAACAAAGTAGTAAGTTACTTGGCTGTACTTTAAACTTGGATGGAATAAAGAGCAGGGTGAGTATTCCTTGACGACTCCTGGAATTTGGCTTTTGATCCTCTTAGAAAATAAGATGAAATAAAAATCTGTAATAGTGTCTCCAATACAGGAATGAGATACCTACAAAGGGAGATACCTTAACTTTGGTGGTTGAAATACTATATCCTGTACACATTTGTCTCTGATCACCAAAGAATTAATACGTGTGTCTTCAGGGAAGACAGACTGAGGGAACAGGAGTGGATTTTGCTCCAAGCCACTCTTCCACGAGAGCTCCAGATTAATTAGCAAAATCCCAGTCTGACCTGACTAAAGAAATGGAGACCGTGCACATTAGGAGACAATGAGAGCCAATAAAAACTGAGACCCGCCCAGCACCGCGCATGGCAGCACCACCACACCACCACTGGGGAGAACGCGGGGGTAGTGACAGGCGGGCATCTCGGTGTGCCAGCTTGGGGCTCTGCACCCCAGAACAACATGTTCCCAATCTTAACCCAGGCCTGTGGGTGTGAGCCCTCGTAAACAGGGCCTTTGGATGAGGTGAGTGCAGCGAAGGTGTGGTCCAGCTCAACCAGGATGGGTCTTACTCCTATACCTGAAGGCCTTATAGGGAAGGTCACAAAGAGAAGCCACGGGAGCAGCCAGGAGCTGGAAGTGAAGGAACCCAGAAGAGAAAGGAGACGATGCTGCCACGTGCATCGCCACGTGACGGAAAAGCCAAGGACAATGGATTGCCCACGAGCAGCCCCAGAACACCACAGTCTTCTGGGAGAAAGCATCACCTTGCTGACACCTAGACTCTGGACTTCTCCTGGCCTCAAACCATGAGCCAATAAATACTCATTGTTTAAGTTGACCCATTGCCTGGTATGTTTTAGCAGCTGGGTAACTTGGCAAATGAAGCTTTGCAAAACTGCAGCAGTTCTACCCTTTTGGAAAGTGATGGAGAAAGATTAGGAAAAGGAGTAAATAAGGCAAAAGTATGTTTTCAGGACTCTGAAGTGCAAGACGGAAATGCAAGGCCTGGTGGCAGCTTATGTCCTTGCCCGAGTTAACAACCACCTGCCCTGTCAACACTGGGCTCCCTCCCATTCTCCAAATACTCAGGAGTACGCGCCCTGACGTAAAACCCACCTGAGTTAAAACTGTGCTCCAGATGCCTCAGCTGACCCAGAACCCTCGCATGCTCCTCGCACAGGCTCAAGACCCAGAGGTACTCCGTCTGGGGAGCAGGAGGGCACAGGGGCCAAGGCACCTGCTCTGCAGCCAGGGCAGCAGGCCCAGGTTGCAGCTCGGCCCCTCTGAGCTGAGCAGCCCGAGGGTGGCTCCCCAGACAAGAACAAGGCCCCTTCCTCCCTCCCAGGGCTGTTTTGGGATGACTTAGTTAACACATGGGAAATGCTGGAAGTAGTTCTTGGCACACACCTGGGGCTAAGGGTTAGCACTTATGACTATTACTAATCGCATCAGCGTGGTTAGTGACATGCAAGTACAAATACCGCATACAACAGCTTAATGATTCAACGTTAGCATTTCATACCTGACACTCAGACATTGCCATGGTTTTGTACGGAAAAGAATCAGACGCTTACTGTCATCAGTTAAAGCAAAATAGCTGCCAGACGTGGAGAAGGTAGATGCCAGAATCGTGTCGCTGCCCTTATCCACAGGCTGCCCGTCCACCCTGAGAGACAGAACAGGAAACAATGACGCATTCTGGGAAAACACAGCTGTGCTCCTCCATGGCCAGCCCTATTCATTTATAACTGAGCAAAAGGAGAAAATATTATGAAATTCCTGTAGCCAGGGCATAAGAACACATTAAGGGGACGTGAAGTGCTTCAAAGTAGGTCAAATTTTAGGGGAGCAAAATCTAACTAAACAAAAAAAGTAAATAAAAATAAAATAAGACAAAATTTTTAAAATTAAAAAAAAAAAAAAACTAAATAGAAAAATGTGCCAGAACTTGAAGGGCTGAGCCAGAAGGACCCCTGGGGTCCTTTGGCCCAAACCCCTCATGGAACTGCACTAATCAATGGCTGGACAAATCTTTAAATGAAACTCAAAAACACAAGCCACAGACCAATTATAGCAAAGGAAGCCACCTTTCAATGAGGTTACTTTAATTTCCTACATCTGCCTTCAATGCATTTTACACATACACCTCAAGGAACCAATAAAATAACTTATTACTCTGATGACAGTAATTAAGAGTATTTAGAAAAAGTCCTAACATTTTCAAATCCAATTTGAAAGTTAATTCCATGTTTCCCTCCTGAGCTGGCATCTACTTTATCCAGAGCAGAGTAACGGAAACTAAGGATCCAGCAAGTAAGACAACTAGGTCTGCTCTCGGGATCCCATTTAAATCTTCAGTTAGGCCCAGCAAGGCTTCGCCGCAGTCTCACCCTTTATTTTCCTGAGGCTTCTTTTCTGCAGTACTGCAATCATATATGAAGAGGCTGTCATCATCACTAAAAAGAAATAACAGAATGACTTTAAAAAGAAGACTTTGTTTTTTAAAAAATGCTGATTTCTTCTTTATTTCTGAAACAAAAAATATCTATATACTCATAAATTATTACGGGTCTTATTCACAAAAAGAAAACTGCCAAGGTACAATGTTTGAGGGAATAATTAAAGAGCATTATTTGTCTAACCTTTATTTAGATTTGTCATATACAACTGGCTTGGTTCTGTGGAAAAAGCTTCAGTTAACATAAGTCGGGCGGACAACCCAATTTATTCAGGCACTAGAAAATCAATGCAACAAGGTTATAATAAACCATGTTCTGCCATTGCTGCGTTTTCAGTGGTTTTTTTTTTTTTGCACCCAAATTTAAAACTGCCATTGCTTATTTAGAAAAATGCCTTGTATAACCCTCACCCAAGTTCCCATGGCACCCCAACACTTACCAATTTGGGAATCTTCTCCACAGACCCTAAACTGTCTTCAGTTTAGGCATGGCTGGATGGCAACTCCCACCCCACCTCATCTCCACCCCCAGGACCCGGCACATGGAAATCTCCTGCTTATTCAGTCTGTAAAAAGTGACGGCACCCAAATACTTTTCCCAAGGAACACTATAATGTACAAAGAGAAAGAGTCTTCCAAGCCAGAACTTTTCTAGTTTCCTAATTTCCTCAAAATGCAAGCTGAAGCCTTGATCATGGGACTTGCCCTTATGTGGCTTGTTGCTGAGAGGAGAGGCTAAACTTGCGTGTAGTTGTGCCTAAGAGTCTCCCCCTGAGTGCCTCTTTGTTGCTCAGATGTGGCCCTCTCTCTCTCTGACTGAGCCACCTTGACAGGTAGACTCACTGCACTCCCTGCTACGTGGGACCCGATGCCCAGGGGTGTGAACATCCCTGGCAATGCAGGATATGACTCCCGGGGATGAATCTGGACCCGGCATCGTGGGACTGAGAGTATCTTCTTGAACAAAAGGGGGATGCAAAATGAGACTAAATAGAGTCGGTGGCTGAGAGATCTCAAATGGAGTTGAGAGGTCACTCTGGTGGACATTCTTATGCACTATACAGATAACACCTCTTAGGTTTTAATGTATTGCAATGACTAGAAGTAAATACCTGAAACTACCAAACTCCAACCCAGCAGTCTGGACTCCTGAAGACGATTATATAATAATGTAGATTACAAGGGGTGATAGTGTGATTGTGAAAACCTTGTAGATCACACCCCCTTTATCTAGTGTATGGATGGATGAGTAGAAAGACGGGGATAAAAACTAAATGACAAATGGGATGGGATGAGGGGATGGTTTGGGTGTTCTTTTTTCATTTTTATTTTTTATTCTTGTTCTGATTCTTTCTGATGTAGGGAAAAT
>PVKY010005491.1:0-17344 GCA_004027775.1 Bradypus variegatus
CCACCTTCTTACCACCAAATTTACAAACTGTATATCCGCATCTCCTCTTACTTCCACCTGTTAAATTACAAAAAGGTGGCACCTCTCGTGACTAAAGCCAGTCCCTCTCCATGTATTTTGGATCTTAGGAATCTAACATGGATCTTAGGAATCTAATATGATCCATTACCAATTATTTTGCTAGTTCCCTCTCAACCAGATCATCCCCAATGACATTTAAACATGGCTGGTTGTCTCTAATCCCATTTCCCCTAACCTTGCCCAACCCCATATCCCTTTCCTTATCTGTTTTTTTCCCTTCAAAGCAAACATTTTGGAAGAGTTGTCTAAGTTTGTCTTCATTTCCTCACTTTTCAAGCATTTCAGTACCGGTTCCACCATGACCTGAAACTACTCTCCCCATCTGTCTTCTCCCTGATGGTATCTTCCTGTCACTGTTGATTATTCCTTCCATTGACTCCGTGACAACTGATTCATCTATTTTTCTTTCTACAGCTGAGTGTTCCTTTTACATCTCCTGGTAGCCTCATCCTCTGGCCCTCTCACCTATGCCTTTTTACCTCGCAGTTTTAGCCACATCCATGAACGCACCTGCCATTCTAGGCTAATTATATCTGTATTTGTTTCTCCCGCCCAGACCTCTGTTGAAAGGTATCTCATGTTGAGCTTATTGAATGCAGTACTGAGTGCAGTCACCCCCTAGCCCTGGTTTTCTTCCATTGTTTTCTGTTTCAGTGAATGGAAATACAGGGCATCTGATTATGTAAGTCTGAAATATAAACATTGTCCTCAACATTGCCCTCTGCTTCATGTCCACATAAAACCCAACACCAAGCTCAATAATGTTTATGTTCAAAATATCACTCAAATTCATCTCTTCTCTCAACTTCATTGCTTCACTGCCACCTTTCACCCTAATACTGAAAGGCTCCCTTCTTCCATTCTTGCCCCCCTCAAATCTATTCTCATAAGCAACCAGAGTTGTCTTTTCAAAATAAAAATCTGAATATGTGTAAAACCATTAACTCCCCATTGCTCTTAGGATAAATTACAAAATTCTTAAAATGGTATGGCCTTCCCTACCCCTCTAGCTTATCTCACACTACTCTTTAACATTTCAACTCGAGGGTCATTTATATAGGAAAGCGTTCCCTGATTCCTCATTCTGGGTCAGGTTGCTTTGTTACATGCTACCATAGAACCATGTTCCTTCCCTGATAGTCCTTATGACCATGTGATTAATGTCTACACTGTGAGAGGTTCTGTCTGTCTTTGCTCATCCTTTTATCCCTGGGGCCTAGCAGTGGGCACTGTTTGCTGAATGAATTAAAATTTAAAGTCTAAAAATCCTACTGTTTAGCCACTTTCCTTGTCCAGAATTCCAATTTACTCCTCCTCAGGACCCCTCTGATTTCCTTAAAACCTCCAGTCTTAGCATATGGCTTCACTTTCTTCCCTGTCTAGTCTAGACCTTTCAGTAACACTATAGTACCCATATGTTGTTTTGGTTGGCTAGCATTGGAAATCCTTGCTCAGTGTTGGGGACTTCTCTTGTTGATTGACTCTTGATAGGACACAGGACCTCATCTTCTGCCATAGAGGACCAAGGGGGAAAATCGATCTCTTCTCTGTACCAGGGCCCAGGAACCTAAGAGAACTTGACTGAGGGAATGCTCGCAGCTAGGACTTTGAATCCTGAGCAAGTGATGCAAAAAGGGCTGACACTGTCCTCAGGGACACGGTGGATGGTCTGGTAGTGGCCTGAGGTGGATTTTTCTGCCCAGAATGTTTCTGCTGTCTGATCCCTTTTATTACTTAATGCTCCTTTCTGGAGCCTAGTTCTTAGTTTTCCTCTCAATCTTACGCACAACCGCATATCCTACCAGTAAATCCTTTTTTTCTGCCTACAATTAATCAGATTCAGTTTCTGTTGCTTACAACAAAGACCATGACAAGGACTTGCAATTCTGTATCACCCCAAATGCTCCCTTTTCAGCCCCTGTATGAGACTGTCACTTGCATGGGTGGTGCCAAAACAACGTTCAGACCTCCAATCTTCAGAATAGCAGTTGAGATTTGGACTTTGGAGCCAGACTACTTGAGTTTGATTCCTGGCTCCATTTTGGGAAAGTTACTTAACCTCTCATTGTGTCAATGTCCTCATCTGTAAAATGGGGCTGATGGTAACTACTTCATAGTTACACAAAGATTATATACTTGTGTACAAAGAGCTTAGAATTGTGTCTGGAATATAAGTGCTTGATAAATATGTTGGCTGTTATTGCTGACAGTATTTCCCAAATCAGCTAACCTTTTCCCCCTTTCTTATTGTGACTCAACCAGTCTCAAATGACCTTACTGTTTCCCTCACAGAAACAGAAGTCCTCAGACAAGCACTTCTTTAACTTCCTGCTACCACAGCTACTAGCCCCATTGTGTGTGTCACATGGGGAGAGAGGCTCCTCTCCTGTCTAACCCTAGTTCAGGATCTCATCTCCCACTGCAACTTTCCTTTTAACTGGCCTCCTCCCTTCAACCAATGCCAGCCTTGGGCCTTCTTCTCCTCTTCTGCGATGTTCCCTGGAGGATCCTCAGCTACTCCTGTGGCTTTAATCACCATGTATTTGCTGATGGCTCCCAACTCTGTGCCCAGCTCCCCACACTTGCTCTTTCCTTCCTCAGAGCGGTGGTTCCTCCTTACTTTTGCTGCCGGTTCAAACCACCATAATGGATCACTGTATTGCTCATTCTGTGTTCTGCCTGCTCCACTCGAGCACCTCTACACTGCAGCTAGAGAGATCTTCCTGAAACACATGGATCACATCACTTCCCCTGTAGTTACCTTTCAGAAACTTCCCACTCACTTCAGGATACCCCTGGCCTGAGGTTTCTCGAGAGCACCACTGGCATTTGGGTGCATGGAGTATGCTTAACATCTCTGTGCACCCATCCTCCCACTAAATGCATCATTGTGACAAGCAAAAAGCATCCCCACACATTTCCAAACGTCCAAAGGGCAGTCTCTCCTTCCCATGAGCTGCTGCAAGATTTAACTCCCCCGCCCCCACCCTTCACCTAGGATATAGTGCAAACCTGATTTTGTCATTTTATGTGGGGTACTCACTCCTTCAGCCCTCCCCCTGGGTTCCCCTTGGCAGTGACCTGTGACCTGCATTCCCATTGCCCAGTATCAGGTGGACCAGGTCTGATGTCAATGAATGACTGAAGGTAGGAAGCAAATTCAAGAGGGGATTGGAAGGCCGTTGGTGAGAACGGCTCCCCCTGGCGGCCACAGCCTTTACTGCGCAGCACGATGAAGAGCCACAGGTGCACGAAGGGCCTGGCCAGTGGCCCAGTCATTTTCCTCTCTCCAAGTGGCGTCTCTCCTTTGGACTTAGGCATTGGACAGTGGGGCAATCAGTGCAGGCTTAGAAGTCCTGCATTACTCCTAGCGTTGGCACAGCCAAGCTCCCTGCTCCTGGTGCCACCTCCCCACTCCTGGTCTGTTTCCTCCCTCCTCCCTAACACACTACGTACCTATTTACAAGTGCAAGTCTAGCCACTGGGGACTGGACATCCCAGCAACATCCATCTCTGGCACTGAGGCAGACCTGATGATAACCCAAGAAAGGCTCACTGGCTAGAAACACTAAGGACTTGTTAATAAATCTATTCTAGCCTCAGCTGGCCTCTCAGCATTTTACAGAATTCTCCCTCCATTTTAAAACTCTTTCCTCTCTTGGATTTTGACTCTCTTCTGGACTTCTCTTTTTTCTGTGTTTTTGTTTTGTTTTGTTTTGCCTGAAATATTAGTGCTCCTCATTGTATTACTATGGATATATTACATCGATGACTCAAATTCTACCTTCAGTCTAGGTTTCCCTACTGAGTTCTAGTCCCATACATTTACTTACCTTCTGGATGTTCCACAAGTACCTCAAATTAGGTATACCCAAAGCTAAACTCCTCACTTTTCCCTTTTCCTCCTCATTTCCTGGCTAAGAAGCATTCCAAGTTAGAAACAAAAGGCGTGAATTCTGGTTCAAAGTCAAGCTCTGCCCAAACTGTATGACTGTGGAACATTATTTAACCTCTGAAAGCCTGAACATATGAGGGGAATATTAGTTGCTAAATGGCTTTCTTTGGTTCCCCTTCACTTCCAGAAAAAGTCTAAACTCCAGGAAGACTAGCCTAACCCTCAAGACGCATTCTCACTTTGAATTGTTTTTAGTTTCTTTCACATACCAGGTATAACACATATGCTGTGCTCTTTGCTTGAATATTCTTTCTTAAACCAACCTCCTTTCTCCTACCCCCAGCAAACTACTACCTATCATCTATCCTTCAGGTGTGAGCTTCGCATAGTCTCTGGAAAGCCAAGCTTGGTTAGGTGCCTCTCCTCTGAGGGTGGAAACTGTATTCCCAGCAGCAACAAAGGACCTAAAGTACATGTGTGTTGAATGAAAGAAGCAAGCAAAAGACACAGAGATGGTTTCAGGAACGTGTATTTCACAGGTCTGAGTGCAAGCAGTGGCAGACAACTGCTATGTTTGCTTTAGAAGCTCATCAGGGGCCAATGCCAAGTCCCAATGCTTTTGAGGGCCCCCTGGTTCTCGGCCTCTCTGGAGCAGCCTGGGCCCAGGTTCCTGGGTATGGGGGCAGCCTCTGCAAGGAACGTCTTGCCTACTGTCACCTGAGGCATCAGGCACTTTGATGATGCCCAGGGCTGGCTCCAGCTCTTCCTTCTCTTCTTGTGGACACTCAGGCTCCCACAGCCAGCTGCGGTTGGAAACCTTACAAGAAGGTGAATGGGCCAGTCCAGGAGCACTGGATGGCTGTGACTTCCCCTCCTGCTTGGGAGACAGATTCTCAGGATGGCCTGGAGCTGTGGCTTTCAAATTCTGGGTGCCAGCTGGCTCAGCTCCCATCATTGCCTCTCTGCGTGATGATGCCCTGCTTGGGCCCTCAGCAAGGAATTTCCAGGACCACGGGCCTGGCTCCCCAGGGGTAGAGGCCATGGCAGAGCAGCTGGTGGGGCTGTGCCCTGTAGAGCTGGGGCAAAGTGCTGTTAGTGCCTGGGTGAGGAGGTGCTGGGGCTTCCAGCAGCCTTCAGCAGGGAAGGGGTCTGTGGATCCAGCCCTACCCAGGCTGGGGGCTGGTGAGGTGCTGGCAGCCTCCTCAGAAGCTTGTGGGCTCCCAAGCTGCCCCTGGGGGGCTCTGAGGCTCTCTATTCTGGGAGGCCCCAGTGTGATTCCTGTCAACAGGCCTGGGACCACTGGGCCCTGGCTCCTGGGGTCACTGGGCAGGCAGGCATTCTCTCCCCCACCTTCTCCTGCTCCTCTTGGGGGGTGATTCTGGCCCACTTCTGGGTCAGGTGCCAAGGTTGACTCTTGTACACCTCGGCTGTTCTCAGGCCCCTCATCTGTGTCATCCTCTGAGGAGTCTACCTCGTGGATGGCTTCTTGTTTCTGCAGCGATTCTCTCCTTTCAGCCCGGTCCTGTCGGAGGGTGCCCAGGGCCCGTGAGGGAGCAGGCTGCAGCACCCCTTTCCCTGGCAGTGCCCCCTTCCCAGAGAGCACACTCCTGGTCCCAACTACCTCCAGAGGGCTGACTTCTCTGGGTGGCAATTCCTTCTTTAGCTCAGGGTAGGGCAGATCAAGGCTATGCTTATGAGAAGTGTTCAGCTTCTTCTCAGAAGCAGCAAATGCAGCTGCCAGTTTCTCAGCTGACTGTACCCTCTTAAGCAGTGGTGAGCGGGGTGGCTCTGAACTCTTGGGCCGTGAGAGTTGCCTGCCTAGGGGAGGTGATGAGTGAAGTTTGGTGGGAAAGGCCTGGGCCCCGTGGCCAGACAAGGGTGATGGGGAACGCTGGGGTGAAGCTGCCGGTGGAGGGGAAGGGGTGTGGGCCAGCGGTGACAGTGGGATGCTGCCTGCTGACTTGCGCCGCGGAGAGCGGTACTGGCGTTGGAGCTTGGGTGCCAGACCGTGCAGGGAGCTGGGACGTGTGTGTCCAGAGCTGGCTGGGGAACTGGGCACGCTGGAGCTCGGGGAGCTGCTCTGTGATGAATTCCCTCCCACTTTAGATAGACAGAAAGACAAAGGGAAGAGAAGGGAGAACAGTGTTAGCGGTTAGAAGTGACTGAGCTAGGCAGAGCCTAGCTCAGGAATGCCCCAGTCAAGGTCACACACCGCAGGATTACAGCTGCCCCCCACCCCCAACCCTACTGGACCTTTCGGGGTGAGGGGCCTGCGAGAAGCACAGAGGGGTCAGGCACTTTCGTACCTCCCAGGGGTTGTTTCTGTGCTCTTCAGAGAGCCCTTCGTACCTGAATGCACAGCATCGGGGGTCGCCCGGTAGCTCTGAGTGGGAGATTGGGGGGAAAGGCTGTGGCTGTGTGTGGGAGAGCCTGGCCCACTCTCCCCTGAGGACAAGGAGCGGTTGAGGGAAGAAAGGCTGCGGCTGGTGTGGAGCAGGGATGCCTGCTTGGTGATCTTCCGGAACAGTGAGCTCCTTTTTCTGCTGCAGATACAAGGGCCAACAGAACTGGTACATGGGGCTTAGTGTATGCTGGGCCCAAGACCAGGGAGCTGAGCACACAGTAGCACACAGGTGGCCCACTGCAGACCCTCTGGGTTAAGTGCTGCTCACCTTTCTTGCCCATCCTTGCCCCGGCTCTGCTTGCTCCTTCGGGCCATCTTGGCCTTGTAGCTGCCCTTCCGAGCAGGCCCAACCTTAATGGATGTGTTTTCCAGGGGAGTTGTTGAAATAGACACCTTGTTTCCACTCTGGGGAGCAGAGCACAAACCTCAGGCTTAGGCAGTGGCCATAGTCTTATCCTGCCCTACCCCTGCGTGTGGCTACACCACAGCTCCAGCTTCTGCCCTTGCACCAACATGCCTGATCCACAGACCTGTCTTCCCTCTTCACAGCTTAGGAAATGGCTCCCACTGGAGCCTCAGAGTGAGCTGGGGTAGGAAGACAGAGAATAGGCTCATCTGTCCTGTTCTCCAGTTCTACCCACAGCTCAGAAGGATCCCAGGCTTGGGTCGTTGAGAGTGCTGACTTCTGGAGAAAACCCTTTGCTGTGACCAACCCAAATTCTGTGTGTACATGTATCTGTCCTCAGTGCCAGACGTATGTGTGCCCAACACTCCTACTCCCTGAGGGCCACTCACAGACTCATGAGGCTGGTGGTCTTCAGGGACCACAGCAGGCAGCCATACGCGGCACTAACCTTCAGGATCAGCTCCACCACCTCTGTGTGCACCAGCCCATGCACAGGCTCCCCGTTGACGTGGGTGATGAGGTCACCCTGACGAAGCCCTGCCTCGCTGGCTGGACCTCCATCCTCCACGTGCTGTTCAGGGAGATAACAGTTCTCAGCCCGAAGCCCGAGCAGGAAGGACGGGGACTGGTGCTGCTCACCAAGCTATGACCCTTTCACCCCCACTCCTTGACTCCTGAGGGTAGTATGGGCAGAGACAGACACAGGGGCAGGCAGCTCCACCAAGGGGAAGGTACAGAAGTGATGAAGCTAGAGACACAGGTCTGCATGGCCAGACATACCCACACCATGTGGTGCACAGTGTAGACGTCTGAGTCACCCATGTAGACGCGGATAGCCCGTAGAGTGAAGCCATACTTCTTGCCAGCTCGGTGGATGATGATGGGGGGCTTCAAGCTGCCAAGGGCAGGCAAGAAGTCCCTGCTTGGAGAAGAGTCCCTGGATGAGGGGTTGGATGACTGGGAATGTGGGGACATAGGACTGGCCAATGGAGAGCAGGTGTGGTGCTCTGAAGGAGGAGAAGCCAGCACTTAGTCCAGCCATGTGCCCTGCCCAGGCCCCTGTCCAAGCTGTTGACCCCAGAAGCAGCCCTAGTCACAGTCCGTCTTCCCCAGAGCCCTCGACTGGCAAACCCTCTCCTGTGCCTTCAGAGACCCCTGGGTGCTGGTGGTAGGGAGTAGCAGCTGGCATTTATTCAGTGCTTATTATGAATCAGAGACTGTATAAGCTCTTCATACATATTTAAACATCACATTTATCCTATGAGGTTGCTACTATTAACATCTACATTTTTGACAGAGAACTTGAGGCTTAGAGGGGTTACACAACTTGCTCAAGGTCAAGAGCCATTTAGAGATGGAGCCAGGATTTGCATATAAGCTGTCTGCCTACAGAGCCTGCGCTGGGTGCACAATGCATCCTGCCTTCTGACACGCACTCAGCATCAGACAACTGTGCACTTCTGGAGACCTCTAGTCTTGTGACATGGGGACTCACAGTGACCACAGTCTCTCGATGCTTACACTTATACACACACACACACACACACACCTGCCACACATAGACCACTTCCTGAGCCCACAGAGATACCAAGAGCCTTACTGTGACCTCTGCCCTGGTATCCCAGGGGCCTCACCTGCAGGAATGAGGAGGGAGAGGGCTGTAGCTGAGGCAGACTTGATCACTTTGTTGACAGGGCGAGTAGTGTGCTTCTCTACCGAGTCCCCAGAGAGCAGCCGGTGGCGGGCCCTGCGCACAGCCAGGTCGCTGATGGCCTTGGCTGTGGCTCCCTCCACCAGCTGTGGGGCTCCACGGCCTCCTCGGGGTTCCACGGCTGTGGGTCAAAGAGAGCAGTGAGGCCTGCAGTGCTGCTGGCCTCTCCCCCGGCCTGCCTCCCTTCAGCTGCTCCGAGCCCAGGCCCTTTGGCCTGTGTGGCCACACCTGGCCTGGAACCACTGCTCTGACCAGTGGGTTCCTCATCCAGCATTAGCCGCTGCTCCACAGGCTGTTCAGGGACAGGCCCGGAGACCCCTTCTGACGGGGGTGTCTGGAGCCACATGCCTTCCTGCTGCTTCCTCCTGGGGGTGCTGCTGGTCTCCTTGGAGCCCTCAGGGAAGCGGGAAACATCCAGGAGGCCTGAGCAGCGGCGTCGCACCGTCAGTGGAGGGCTTGAGTCACTCTCCGTGTGGGATGACTCAGACACCGACAGCCGCTTCCGTAATCTGTGAGACACAGGCCTGGGGTGAGAGGGCCCAGGCTGTAACCCCCTCTCGCCCAGCCTTCCTTAGGGGCACACGACGGTTATGGTCATGGAACTCTTCTCCTTAGACACTGCCCTAAGGAATCGCCCTCGTAATGCCCCCTCACTGCATATGCATCTCTCCCATGATCTGTGGCAACTGATGGCTATGCCACACCCCCATCCCCCACCCCCCAGGTGAGTGCTGGGTGCTCACATCTCAGGGGAGCCGATCACCCAGCTACGGTCTCGGCCCTTCAGCCCTGCCAGACCATCTGAGCGGTCCTTCTCCTCACTCAGGCTGCGCTTGGTGGGGGGTGGTGTCCGGCGCTCCTCGAGCAGTGACAGCCGTTCCATGCTACTGTAAACCTGTGGGCACAGGGGTGTGCTGGGGATGGGCTCTGACAGATATACCACCCAAGGGGAAAAGTTATCCTTGATACCAGAAACACAGGAATTTGAGCCAGATTTTTCCCACTCCCTAACATACACCAGTTGAGTATTTGGGGAAGCAGCTATTCCGCTGGTGTGACCTGACGTCACCCCTACGTCAGGGCTTGGAATGGTCCTAGAGGCACCTGACACACCTCCCCCAGCCCGCCCTCGGTGTGTCCCTTGACAGGTCTTCCTCTTCCAATCTGCTATCCCGTTCCTCCCAGCCTGGGCCTGCCTCAGCTGCACCTTGTTGAACCTTGGAGAGCAGGAAGAGAACTGGCGGATCTGAAGGCAGCCATCCTCGCTCACATCCTCCTCGTCCTCTGAGTCCACATGGTGGTATCGCTCTGAGCGGGCTGGGCCAAACAACCAGGACAGTCCCCTTCAGAGGGCCCTAGTGGTGGCCTCCCTGTGACCCTATCAAACTTCATGAGGGCCCCAAGAAGTTGCTCCCGATGCCAAGGTTGGGGTGCATGGGCATCTCTGGGGCAAACAGGAGGACCCCATCTCACTCTGCCCCACCCTGCCTTACTGTCAAAGTAGCTGGTATCATCCTCTGACTCCAGTTGAGGAATAAACTCAGCCTTCTGGCGAAGAAGTCCTGTCCAATCCAGATCCGTAAAGAATGGGTGCTGCTTCACCTCACAGGCACCACCTGTAGACAGGGTAGGCACAGGCAAGGGGGTAGGAGAAGCTGGGTGGAGTTCAGGTCAGCAAGGAAGAACCCAGAGCTTGAGAGGCTGGGCCCAGAAGTCTTGGCTCAAGCACCCTCCTTTCTGCTTCCAGGGAGCAGGAGCTTCAGGACCCAGAGGGCCACCCACACCTGGAGCCTGAACTTCCAGGCTGCAGGGACTCAGCTGCCCTTTCCCCTCTTCCTCAGTGGTGAGAAAGGTCAGTGGGGCTGGTCCTACCTGTGCCCAGCCTCTCCAGAGGATTCTGGTGGAGCAGTTTAGAGGTGAGGTCCTGGGCATCTGGGGGCAGTGCCTCATCACCCTCAGGCCATACAATCTCATCTGAGGAGTCACCAGGAGTGAGAGAGAAAGTATGAAGGAGTGGGTTAGAGAAGGGGCTCAGAAATTGGGGGTAGGTAAACAAGAGGGTCCCAGGAAAGTTTAAGGGAATGGAGGGATAGAGGGCTTGGCCCAGAGCCCCAGAAAGCCTTGCCTGAGGCCCCAGTTCCCTAAGTTCTATAGGTCCCTCCCCTCCTAGGGTGTTCACACACTCCAAGTCATGGTCTGCAAAGCAGTGACTTCCCTGTCCTGAAGCACCAGCTCACTCTGCCTTTATACTGCAGATACACACACACACACACTCTCACATGCACACAGAACTTACACCCACAGGATATGCAGCTATATAACATGTACACCCAAGCACACATGAACACAAACACAGGACCAGCCCCAGGAGACACAAAGGGGCATGTGCACATACATATATCTAAGATACAAACATACCAAGCACACACACGTGAACTGAGAAGACCTCAGGAGCCTCACAGGTGCATG
This sequence comes from Bradypus variegatus, assembly GCA_004027775.1. NCBI lineage: Eukaryota > Metazoa > Chordata > Mammalia > Pilosa > Bradypodidae > Bradypus > Bradypus variegatus. The sequence continues at coordinate 10,967 of PVKY010005491.1, forward strand.
CATAGATCATATTTGTAGGTCCAGATTCTGCCTCACCAGTGGGCCACAGTGATGGTACCTACCACTGATCACTTGCCCAAAGAGCTCCTCCGGAGTGTCTCCAAAGAAAGGAACGCAACCCACCAGGAACTCATACAGAATTATGCCCATGGCCCACCAGTCCACTGGCTTCCCGTAGCCCTGGCGCAGGATCACTTCAGGCGCAATGTACTCCGGGGTCCCGCATACCTGAGCACAGAGAAGCCAGACTGGCTCAACATTCTGAGGCAGCTCGCCAGCATGATGGCTGGAGGGGTGAGGAAGTTCCCACCTCTGGAGCACAGAAGTCTCTGAATGCAGACTCAGCTCACCTTAGTTAATGAACAGGATCGACAGGAGCACCAGGCAACCAGAGTTGGAATTATTCATGGAGTGAGTTTATGCATTTCCTAATTTAACCACCATGTCTAATTCTAACCAGGAAGCACTCCTCTGAGCTCTCAACTCCTCCTCCCGGCATCTGGTCCCCATGCTGGCCTCTGCCCTCCAGCCTCCCAATAGAACAGACCCTTCCAGTTGTGAGACTTCTACAGGACTTGAGAATAGCCACATCCAAAAATGTCACACCAGGGAACATCCGGACGCCACTGTCAGGAAGCTGGGTCACAGCACAATGGAAATTTTGAGCTGTGTTCTAAGACCAACAGACCCCAGGAGTGCCTTGCCCTGGACTCTGGCTGGGAGGTTGAGGACGGATCTCACATCAAACTCTGTGAGTGTCAATATTTATATGACCTATTTTCTCCATCCCTTGAGGAGGAAGATGGCTTTGGTTTTTAGATCCACATGATCCATATGATTCTCAAGACCTATCCCGTTTTTCAAGACCACCTCTCTCAACGCCTCCCTGGAAACAACAGGTGGAAAAGCCAGGACTCCCAGTTTTCTGATACTGAGCTACAGGGTGAGCATGTGGCTTCAAATCCTTATTTTAAGTCCTGGAATTCAACCTCCAGTGTGCCAACTCTGTTTCCTTACCTGCTTGTCCAGGAACTCCCGAGCATCCTTTTCAATGTGGCCTTCATATAAGTTTGTTGTCAGACTCATGAGGCCAATTTTAGAAAGTCCAAAGTCAGTGAGCTTGATGTGCCCCATAGATGTAATCAGGAGGCTGAGAGATCAGAGAAACAAAATTATGAAGTTAATCACTGGTTTTCCAAAAGTGCTGATTTGTACCTCTGCCAAACTCTCCCACAAAGTCTTCTATAGGGTTCTCTGAGACATAAGCAGGGTAGCTTCATCAGGGAGACCAGCAGCTGTGAAAAGGCAAATAGCTCCGGCTTTGTGAGCATGGCATTCTGTACAAACAACTGGCCTGCCCTGAACGCATTCTGCCCAACTCCAGTTCTTTCCTGCCCTCCACTGTATCTATCCTGGGAGTAGGTGTCAGCCAACTGAGAGACTTCCTTCCCCAGAGCCATCAGCTCCACCTAAGGCACTGCTCTGACCACTCCCAGTTCCCTCTTCTCACCTGGGTGGCTCACAATATCCCTGATTTCAGAGAGAGGGGACTGGGGCACAAATCCTGTTCCATGTCTATGGGTGATCTTAGGAGATTTGGCTGGGAGAGGCTAGAAATAAGATCTCATAGAAAATTATCTTTCTTCTCCCTTCACATATTCTGCCTGAGCCATAACAAAGGTTTCACCTCACTACCCCTTTATTCTAAATAAGCACCTCTGGCCTTGACCTCCTTCATGGGTGGCCCACTGCTCTAATGTCTTGCCACAAACTCAACTTGTCCAAAATAACACTGTACCTTGCAAATGGTTTCTGTTACTTACTAAGCTTTACAATAAGAACTTTAAATATATTCTGGCCTTTAAAGATTTTACAGAGTAACAAAGGTAGACATGAAGTTCAGCGAGGTTTAATTAGTAGATCCAAACTCATGGCGTTAACAAGCCAGAAAGTGGCCATTTGAACCCAGGTGTGTCCAAGGCCCAAGCCATTTTTATTACAGAAGATATCCCAGACTCCTTCGGCTCCCTCACTTTGCTTTCCACCCCTCATCCCCAACCTTGCCTTTTCTACTTCCCAACGCTATCTCTCCTCTTTTCTCCATTCTGACTCCTTCTGATCTGGTCATGCATTATTGTTTTTGGCCTGGTCTACTGCACTGGTCCCACTGTCTCTTTCCTCTGGCAGAGTGATCTTCCTAAACCTACAACAAACTCTGAGCATGTCATTCCATCATACTTTCGGTCAACAGGCCCTAAATAGGCTTTCTAGGTCCCTTTAAAATAAATCCCCAATTAAAACAACAACAACAAAAAACAACAAAGAAAAACTCTTAACAAAAGGACCCTGGATGATCTAGCCTCTGCCTCTCTCTCTAGTCTTACCTCTTGAACTGACCGCTAAGCTGTGGCCATGTTGTTGTGCTATTTGTAGTTCCTGAACAGGTCGTGTTCTCTCACACCCATGAGCCTTTGCAGATCCTGCTCCCCAACTTTAGAAAGCTCCTCCCGCTTTTTTCCTCCTGACTAATGTCCTCTGAAAAGCAACCTAGACACGTTATATTTCAGTCTCCCACACTAGACTTAAGTTCTACAGGCTAGGGACTATATTTATATAGTTCTGTGTTTCCAGCCCGGAACATAGTGCTTGGCACAGAGTAGGTTTCAGTCATGTTGGGGCATTTGTTCAGCCATCTACAAGATGTGATTTTTTTTGTTCCTGCCTGGTTTCTTTTAACAGGGCTCCTCAAAGACTCTTCACATCCTGAAGCCTTCTAAGGCCCTGCCAGACCCTGCTGGCAATGGTCTTTGTGCCTGGGGTGGTCAGGGGGCCAGAGTACTAGGCCCAGGTAGACCCCCTCATGGGCACTGTTTTGTAGCAGCCATTCTGGAATACATTCACACATGCTGTACTGCCTCCATTTATTGAGGGCCCCAAGAAGGAGACCCTGGATGAGGGACCCAGAGAGTTGGGCGTACTTGTCAGGCTTGAGGTCACGATGCACGATGCCATAGTTGTGCAAGTACTCCAGGGCCAGCACAGTTTCCGCAAAGTACAGGCACACCATGTCCACAGGCAGGGCCCCGATGTTCTTCAGCAGAGTGGCACAGTCTCCCCCTGCAAGAAGCCCAGGTCACCATGAGGGAAGGACCCTGTTTCCTGCTCTAAGTGGTTTCAGGCTTATGGTCTCTGAGGCCCCAGAGGAGGTAGCCTCATGGAATAATCTGCTGCTGACCTGGGTGGGAGTCAGCCTGTAGAGGGTGCTGAAGGTGAGGTGAATCTGTCAAGGGCATAACGTTTGGGCCAGGGAGGGAGGGAACCCGGCCTCTATGCCTGTAAGTTGATTTAAAGGGGTAGGACAAAGTAATTTTAGGATTGGAATCCTGTATGATGGAAACACTTTCTGAGACTTCAGTATTTGTTCATTTATTTCCTTCTTGTTGGCTTTCCTTTAGTTTCTGTGAAAAGTAACACTGCAAAGCTCCTGGCATGCACCCACTGAATTAAAGGAGGAGTTCTGTTTAGCTTCAATTTCAAGACCTAGGCAGAATACCTTGGAAGGTGCAGAAGGGGAGAAGGAAGACCATTGGCAAAGCTGCTGCCCCTCTTCAGAGCCGTGCCCCATGTTGCTCCTCTACCCCAGCCCTAGAGCAGTTGCATGGTTTCAAGGGGTGCCCCCTGCACAGCCATCTGCCAGGGCAATGGTCTTCCTTTCTTCTTCAGGCCCAGAAGTAATCCTCCCAGCACCAACTCAGGGCTTTTGCGGCTCTGCTACCTCTTTTGTTCTTGTCTGACCCTAGCAGTAGAAGGCATGCAGGGTTCAGGGGTGCAGGATTCTACAGTTGCTGGGGTGCTATATCCTGTCCCAGAGTGCCCTCCACAGCATCTGACCTGGGGAGCCCTCGCGGTAGTTACTGCTCTAGAACCTCTCCCTGTGAGAAGCAGGGAAATGTGTGCCCACCATGGCCAAATGGTCTCTGAGGTCCTGAGGCAAAAACCAATGCCAAAGAGGGCTTGGGAAGCTGGGCCCTGAAACTTCACCCTTATGCAAAGATGCTAATCCCAGTTCAGGAACAATTCTGAACCCTTGGCTTTCACCCAGGCCCCCTCCACACCCCCAATTCCTTTAGTACCTTCAACATACTCCATCACCATGCAGAGGTGGCGCTTGGTCTCAAAGGAGCAGAACATGCTGACCACAAAGGGGTTCTCGGCGAAAGTCAGTATGTCACGCTCCACGAAGGCCTGTTGGATCTGGTTCCGCAGGATCAGGTTCTGCTTGTTGATCTTCTTCACAGCAAAGCGCTGCCGGGTGGATTTGTGCCGAACCAGGAATACGGCCCTGGGAAACACAGCCCAGCCCACCCCCCACTGGCCCTCAGCTCCTGAGCTGTGCTCTGTGGGGTGGCCAAACTGCCTCCTCACACCTTACAAATGCAAAGAATAAGAAGCAGGGGTGAGCTTATCAATGAGAAGCATCTGGGCCCACCTGGCCAATAAAGCTCTCAAATTTCCTGACCGACAGAGACCTGATACACCTCATCCTGAAGACACAGCTCAACTCTTCCCCAGAGTTCAGGGAGAGGAGGAGTGCTTCCAAGAGGGGTGGGAATCTTGCCTGGGAAAGGATCAATGCCAAGGTTTGGAGGAAACTGAGGACTGGGCATCATCTACTTCCAGAAGGAAGAACCCAAGGGCTGACTCAGCTCCACTCCACCACACCCTGACCCCTGCCTTTACCCATAGGCTCCATTGCTGATGAGCTTAATGGTTTCAAAGTCCTCTTCAGAGGGTGTCTTTTTAGTTGGCAGAGAAGCCCCACGGCCCTAAAAGAACAAGGGAAAAGGCAGGAGGCAGGTATGCTTCTCAGAGCCCATGTGCTTGGGAAGCTGTGGCTTTCAGCCTTGCTGTAGCCTCCTGCCTCTTCTTCCTCAGGAGCTGAATGACTTCTCCAACAGTGTTTGCAAACACCCACTCCCCCATCCCTCTTTCTGATGCTATCTTAAGGAGCACTCACAGCCATTTACTTCATAGGACCCAGGCTCCAGGGTAGTGGAAGGAGCTCAGGGTCTTTACCTCAACTGAATCATCTGTCTCTGGAGTGTCAGGGCTGTCGTAGCTGCTCAATTGGACCATTTCTAGAGACAAAGCAGGGACACAAGAGAAAAGTGTGCATGGCATGGTCAGGCGTCTCAGCAGTCCCCTTGGATCACAGGACAGGTGCATGCAGGGTGGGCATCTATGCTCTCTGCATCAGCCTTGGATGCAAATCCAGCCCTGTGGCCCTATCCTCAGGGTATGCATAGTTTCTGGATCAGGAAACAAGCCCAATAATAGTATCAACCCCATTTCTAAAAATCTAGTACCATTCACAGGGCCTGGCAGATTCTACAAAGCTTCAAACTTGGGACACTTTCTAGAAGGCAGGGTCCAAAGATGGGCTCCCAGTCCCCATCCTGTTGGCCCAGTCTCTGCTCTGATGGATGGGGTTGAAAAGCAGAGAAGGTAGGAGGCAGAAGACTATAGACTGGGACCCTGGAAGGCCATTTGTGTGGGGACCCAATCTGAAGCCAGAAGAATGGAGAGATCCTCTGAAACCCTGTGTTGGGACCACTCCAAAGATACAGCAGGACTTATAAAGTGGCCACCAGAGAGGCAAGCATGCAGGGGAAGTGGCCATTTTTGAAAATGTCATCCTTTGTTTTGATCTTGGGGATCTAATTCTAGTCCAGCTGGACTCAAAGCAGTCCAGGGAGGGTAACATCAGGCAGATGTGAACAGCAATTCCAAAGGAAAGGCTGTTTCATGACAGAGAACACAGGGTGCCTCCTATAATGGCCACTTGAGGCCACGTTGTGTGCACTTCTCCAAGTGGCTTCCCTGCTATTAGAGCTTGTGGGCTGTACAGCCTCTTGAGAGCCACCAGAAAGCATGCTCACCCTCTAGAGGATCCCGTGTAAGGCCCAGTTGACTGATGATGTAGCGGGGAATATCACATTTAATCCCTTGTCCCTCTTTGGCGTGGCCCTCAGCTGCTTCTAACAGGTGGTAGAACTCTTCAGGGTCAAACTCCTGTACCAGGGAGAGAGGTAGTCAGTGGTGAGAGCTAAAGGTGGAGGCTTTAGCCTCTGATTTTACAGCATACACCCAGAATGGGTTGATGGGAGCCCCCCACCCTCAAATACCCAAAAACATCCTGATTCAGGGATCATGAGGATGGGGACAAAGCTGTCTCAGAGGTTACCTCCAGACTGGGCATCCTAAGCATTTGCGGCCTTCCCAGAAATAAGGAACAGAGCTTTTGATTTCAAGAGCACTTGGCCTATTCACCTGGTCCCAAACCTTCCCCAAGCCAGATGGCATTGTCAGACATGTTCA
>PVKY010005492.1:0-17330 GCA_004027775.1 Bradypus variegatus
TCCCTCTCTAACTGAGCCACCTTGACAGGTAAACTCACTGCGCTCCCCCCTACGTGGGACCTGATGCCCAGAGGTGTGAACATTCGTGGCAATGCAGGATATGTCTCCCGGGGATGAATCTGGACCCGGCATCATGGGACTGAGAGTATCTTCTTGAACAAAAGGGGGATGCAAAATGAGACAAAATAGAGTCGGTGGCTGAGAGATCTCAAATGGAGTCGAAAGGTCAGTCTGGTGGATATCCTTATGCGCTATACAGAAAACACCTCTTAGGTTTTAATGTATTGCAATGGCTAGAAGTAAATACCTGAAACTGCCAAACTCCAACCCAGCAGTCTGGACTCCTGAAGATGATTATATAATAATGTAGATTGCAAGGGGTGATATTGTGATTGTGAAAACCTTGCAGATCACACGCCCTTTATCTAGTGTATGGATGGATGAGTAGAAAGATGGGGATAAAAACTAAATGACAAATGGGATGGGATGGGGGGATCGTTTGGGTGTTCTTTTTTCATTTTTATTTTTGTTCTGATTCTTTGTCATGTAGGGAAAATGTTCAGAAATTGATTGTAGTGATGAACGCATAACTAGATGATCATACTATGAACGGTTGACTGTACACCATGGATGATTGTATGTTATGTGCATGTTTTTCAATAAAACTGAATTTAAAAAAAAGGCAAAAAAAAAGTGTATAGTCCTCCCCATGTTTTCTAGGCCTGTGCTTGCTAGTGGTCTTAGGAGTTCCCCTGTTTACAGGAGTTGGAATGTTCTCTCTACTTCCCAGGTAACAGACATTCTCCCTTTCCTGGGTCTTTCTTGCTGGACTTAAAGCAGGTAAGCCTTTGCTGTAGGCCATCTACCACCATTGTTTCTCACACTGCATTTGTTATCTCAAACTGCTTTTACCCTGAAGGGCAAAGTGGGATATGGAGGCATGCCAGAGGAGTTTCCCAAGGCAGTTTTTCCCAGACAGAAAAAGGCTCACAAAGGGTATGCTAGCTAGTTACAAACTGCCCTGGAGAGGGGATGAGGGAGGGAAAAAGAATGGCGCCAGGAGCTTTTTCCACGGCTCCCCAAAGCTATGCTTTCTTGGCCTGCCTACTAATGCAGCCCTTCAACCATCCTCCACAGCCTTGAGGAAGCCTACCTTCTGTAAGTGTCCTCCATCATCTCTGTCTGGGGTAGGTTTGAACAATGGCCACCCTCAGAACCAGCTCCTCAGTGATCCAAAGTTTCTTATCAAAAGCCATGATCAGCGAATGGCTACGCCTACCCTGCATCCTAGGGATGTGGATTTTTATGCCACTTTCTGGTACCTGCTAGCTAACTAGGGTCTAGAGTCCACTGATGCCTGCCACAAGAGGGCGTACTGGGTGATGTTAACCACCTTGCAGAGACAGCAATTACTGGTATCTGCCATAATTTACCAGCCCCTTCCTCCTGTTTCTCCCTACATGCTGCACAGTGTTCTACTGGACTCATACTTTTGAAGTAGAGGCACAGTTTCTGCCTGTTTAATAGTTGTTCTGGTGGAGGGACTGCTGAAGCTTTCTGCTCCACTGTTTTCCCACAGTACTTCTCCTGAACCTATTTTTAAATAGGACCCAAACTAAGTGGGGCAGGGTCTTAATCCAATATGGCTGAAATCCTTACAAGTAAACAAAATTGGACACAGAAAGAGAAGCCTCTGGGAGAAGCCAGGAACTGGAAATCAGTGGAAACTGAAGAGAAAGAAGAAACTACCATGTGCATTGCCATATGACAGAAAAGCCAAGGAACTTCATCGATCGCCTGCTAGCCAGCCAGATTTCAACTCTGGGAGGAAGCAAGCCTTTTCTAGGCTCTGAAACCCTGAGGCAATACATTCCTCTTTTTAAGCCAGCCAATTGTATGTTATTTGTTTTAGCTACTGGGAAGCTAAAGCATTACTTCAAATATTTCTTTTGTTGCTTTCTCTCTTCTCCTCCATTAAGTTACACCTTTTGTAATTTTTCCACAGTTCTTATACATTGTGTTCAATTTTTTTTTCATTTTTTTTCCTCTTTGCTTTTCAGTTTGGGAAGTTTCTACCATCATATCTTGAAGCTTACTGATTCTTTCCTCAGCCATGTCAAGTCTGATGAGCCCATCAAAGGCATTCTTCATTTCTGTTACCACGTTTTCAATTCCTAGCATTTCCTTTATATTCTTTCTTAGAGTTTCAATTTCTCTGCTTACATTACTCATCTGCTTTTGCATGTTGTCCACTTTTTCCATCAGAGCCCTGAACATATAATCATAGTTATTCTAAATTCCCTAAATCACTGATATATCCGAGTCTAGTTCTGTTGCTTGCTTTAAATCTTCAAACATTTTATTCTGCCTTTTAGCATTACTTAATTTTTTTTTAAGCTGGACATACTGTACAAGGTCAAAGGATATGAGGCAAATCTCATTAGTATGAGGATTTTTGTTCAAAGGAGTTAGGCTGAGTTTACTATTTGTTGTAGCTGTAGGTGTCAGATGCTAAAATTTTATCTCATGTCCTTGATTTTGCCTCCTCTGTTGTGTTTGGGTTTTCCTAGGGCTCCTTCTTAAAGAGTCTGGGCTTTGCAGTTCTTAATAGCTGTAATACTATTGTTATACAGGATTCCTATTACTGTGATTGTAAGACCGGAAGGGGCGTTCTGTATTCTTTTGATTAAACCTCAGTCTTTTAGTGAGTTTATGCTTCCCGGCTATAACCTTCACAAGTGCTTCTCAGCTTTTTCTTCCCCCTAATTTGAGACAGGAAGGCTAGTGGGGATTTGAGTTGGTTATTTACTTTTCCCCTGTCAAAGGCCAGAGGGGGCAGGAGTTGGGCATCTTCCTTTCTCCCAGGTTGGTTAGGCTCTGGTAAATCCCAAATCAGTTAGCCTGGTAAAACAATTTCCCTTGAGGCAGGCCTTTATTAAGGAGAACAGAACACTCTGTGCTTATTTCAAAATGATTATTTTTCTTCTCTCCCTGCTGGAAACATGAAGGGATATATCTCAGACCTTCATTCTGGGAATCTGGTGGGCTACTGGAGGTAAAACTCATATAAAGTGTGGGACCCCTCCCCCCACTAAGGGAGGAGTTTTTATCTTATAAGTTATTCCATGGCTCAATCTCCTGCAATTAGTCAATTGCCCTGTAAGTGGTCACAGTCCTTGCTGGCTCCAGTGTTGGGCTTCTGCTCCTAGGCTTCTACTCCACGTAAGCTGTGATTCTCTGTATTCATCTCTCTCCAGTTTGGGGGCAGCATTTTGCCCTGCGACTTTAATTTTCTAATGGATCTAAGAAGAGTTCCACATTACTTTTTTAAAAAGTAGGACTACATAAAATTTCTCCTTCGTGGCTAATTCCAGTAAAGACCATTTCCATGATTTCAGTGGCCCATCTTAGTGATCAGGAGGGCCTGAGCTTATCACTTAAGTCTCAAATATATCTCAATATTTAAAGATCTGTGAGTTTTCTGCTTAATTACTGTGAATTTGGTGCCCCTTCAACACTTGATGATCTTTCTTCACACATTGGAAGAAACATACTGATGACATATTTTTAGACACATTTTTAAACCAGAACTGGAAGAAATAATTTCTTGAGCAAAAGTGAAATAAAAGCATGGAGAAGGAATTCATTTGATGCCATATCTTATGTTGACACTTTCTGTCTTACAGATTTTAGGTATAATATGAACATCAGCTTAGTGTTTGAAAGAATGCTGGAAGGAGTTGTATCAGTTTTGATGTTTTCACCTGGACCTTTCCCTTATGGTTACAAGATGAGTGCAGCAGCTCCAGTCATTATACCTACATTTCAGTAATTAAAGGAAGGTTGGAGAAATATGGTATCTTAAACAAATAGCAAAAGCCTTTCCAGGAGTCCCATAGAAGACTTCCACTCTTAATTCACTGTCACATTGCCAGATTTTGTTTTCTTTTTTCTTTTTCTTTTTTTGAAGGGGGCAGGGGAAACATTCAAATACTAGTAGCCCTTAGTCTTTTATATTGGGGTAGCCAGTTTTTCTAGAGAACACTGTCATCTACATCTGGGTGGTGCCAATCTAGCTGTCAATATGGTGTTCTGAAACTGGGTGGAAAAAGAGGACAGCAGAACCAGATATTTAGTTCATATTAAAATCCATATGCTTAGAGTCTCTGAGTTTGGAGTCTCTCTGCTTTGATTTCTCAAGAGAATCAACTTACTGATTCCTGAGGTAGAGGGAGAAGCACAGAAACTTGACCTGGAAGGGTGGGTCTCATATCTCTTTACACCAACTTTCTAATTTTTTTTTCAAGCTCCCATGTCTCTGCTACTTCTTGCTCTATCTAGTATACCAATTGCTAGGATTTTCTGAGGTTTGGTCAGAGACAAGTTGGTTTATTTTTGCTCAGTATATTTTTCTTCTGCTGCATCATTTAATTTTTGTCCATGTGCTTTCCATCTTTGTATACTGTGGTTTAGACAACAAATGGAAGATAGAGTTTGGGTCTTTAATTTCTTGATGTCCATGCTGTTTTGAGATAATTTGGGAGAGGAGAAGGGGCAAGAATGCTTTTACTCTACAATGTTAAAACCCCAAATTTGCATTCTGTTTGTATCCTTTTTTGTTTTTATTCTAAGGCGAGAGCATTCTTCCTGTCTTTCTCTCTCTCTCCATCTCACCTCAATCCTTCCAGAATTTCATTATAAAGTGGAAATATGATCACTTCTTTCCCCCTGATTAAAAACCTTAATAACTCACCATCACCATCAAGGTAATATCACTTGGTCCATCTCTACTTCTCAGACTTTGCCTCTCATTATTCCCTCATCAACAGCCTACACTTCAACCATATGACATTTTTGTAGCTTTTCCAAAAGTCCTGTGTTCCCTGTTCTCTCTATCAAGTACACTTTCCTTCATTTGGGTAAGTTTTTAATCTCATAAATCTCAGTTCAACCACTACCTTCTCCCATGTTCTTTCTCCTTTGCCACTATACCTCCTTTGTATTCTAATTGCAATGTATTTTCATTATTATTATAATGTCTATATCTCCAACTAGGCTTGAACTCCTTGAATATAGGAAATGTATCATTCAACTCTGTTTCATCAGTATGCATAAACTGCTTAACACACAGAAGATGCTCATAAATATATATGGAAGAAAAAAAAAGATAAATTGCCCAAAGTCTCTCAGCTACTAAAGCTAGAACTGGGATTTGATCCTATGTCCTTTGTTCCTAAATCCAGTATACTCTCTCCGTTAAATCGCACTATCTATGATGTTGAACAGCCAAAGAGTAAAAAACCTGACAAGTAATCTGAAATATCCCAGGAGCTAAAGTGGTTATATAGACTGTGTGTGAACAATGCTCTGAATAGTAAGTAAATAGGTACCATTATTTCAGGAGCTACTCAAAGTGTGAAATTAATCAAATGTCAGCAACACACGACTGCTTTTGGAAACACTAAATATATGTGTCACACATCAAAACAAACCCAACCTATAACTTCCACTTTGGTTAGAAGGCAATAAATGCTTAAAATTGTTCAGAAATTTCCTGGACCCTAATGACTGAAATGGAGTAAAAGATTTGGGCAGATATAAAAGCATACTCATATAACGGACTGTTGAATTTCAAGCCTGAAGTGATCAAATTTAGGAAAATGATATAATCCTACTGCATTTATAGGTATGCACATAAAAAACTTATATTACGAGTAAAAAATAATTTAACTGGTGTTTTTCAAACCTTTATGTGCATGTGAATCACTCTGGAATCTTGGTAAAATAAAAATTCTGTCATTAAGTTTGGTTTGGGGCCTAAGATTCTGCATTTCTAATAAACTCTTTGATCTGTGGCCCATACATTGAGTAGTAGGTACATAGTTGTCACTTCTTCAAAGATGTTCACTCACTTATTCAGTGTTCATTCATTTTATTGTCCATTCATTTAATAAATATTTATTGAGTGCCTCTAATGTGCCAAGTTTTGTCCTGGGTGGTGGGTATAAATTTAGTTTGAAAGTTGTTCAATCTTTTATTGTTCTTTCAAGGGTTGCGTTATAGATTAAAACATGCATCTTTGATTAATCAAAGTCTAACATTAATTGGAACTTTTACACTTTTCATAGACAATGCAAGAACCTTTGTTCACTTTAACCCCATTTACCACTATTCTGAATTGTGTGCTGTTGTTGAGTATTACAATTCTTTCTCTATTTTAAGTCCTAAAAGACATTCTTAATATTGTTTTATGCTGACAATTGTAATTTAGATTTATCCACATGTTTACTCTTGTAGCTTTCTTTTTTCCTACCACTCTAATTTTCAATTTGGAATCTTTTCTTTTTCCAGAAGAGTTACTTTTTGTAGCTACTAAACACACTTTAATATCATCTCCTTTTCATTAAAAAAAAATAAAGCTCAAAAAAACAGAAAAGTTGAAATAATATAGAAAGAATTCAGTATGACCAACTAGATTCAACTGTTGACATTTGCCACTTGCTATATTTGTTCTGTCTATACATCCAAAATGTTTTTTAATTTTTTTGGCTGAACATGTGTGAGTAAATTGCAGATATCATGACACCTTAGCTTACATACTTACATACTTCAATAAGTTTCTCCTGAGAAACTGTAATATACTCACCATATGAAAAGTTCCTAAACATTAATACAAGTCTATTCTATAATATGGCCCATATTAAAATTTTCCCCATTCTCCTGAAATATTCTGTTTCTCTCCAGGATAACTTGAATCATGCATAGAATTTATAAAGTTGTGTCTCTTTAGTCTATTAAAAACAGTCCTCCAATTTTTTGTTTTCATGACATTGGCACACCAGTAGCCCATTTATTCTATTATCAGTGATGCTAATTTTGATTGGTCTCCTCATGTCTTAAGTTTTCTCCTTTGTAATTCAGAACCTGCGGATGGGTCTTCCAGACCTTGTGAATATCCAGTTCCTCAACTACCTTTCATCTGGTGGTTGTAGTCACTGAAGACTATTTTCTAAATTGAGTACACTGGTGGCTGAAGAGAATCTCTATCTTGGGCTTCAAAGAGGTCTGCCCTAAGCAGTGCTCATAGGAGCCAGCCGCGGCGAGGAGTTACCAAGCATGAGGTCTTGGGAAAAGCTGGCTAGCTTTGTCTTCATCTCTATAGCCATAAAACATTGAAACTACATCCTCAAGGAGTGAATCCAGTGTGCCCCTTCAACGAATATGTTTCAAAACAAATTAAGCTCATTTGGAGGAGAGCCAGAAGCCTGGCCCACATGGTCTGGGCTGGAGTGACCGGGTCCTGCACACAGAAGTTTAGAACTTCGGGCATTTGGGGCCGGTTCAAAAGCTACAGACCTAGGGGCTTCGAGGAACCCTAACAGTGGAGATCCCATCTCCAACCCTTTGAAGCAAGTAATAATAAATTCCCTCATCTCGGTTTCCTCTCTGTTAACTCCCGAGTCCCCAGGGCAACACAAGTTGCACGCTAAGCGAAGCCTGGGGATCCAGGGGGCGGAGGGGAACGGATCCTCCTCCGGAGCGTACGAGGCAGGGCCCCGCTCCGGCAGCCCCTAGGTGCTCCTAGAAGGCTCAAACCAGGAATTCTGGCCTCTGAGGACTGGGCCTAACGGGTGTTCTAGGGGAAGAGTGAGCCTCGCCCAAACCCACGGGGCTCGGGTGCGCAAGCAATGAGCAGTGCAGGTGGAAACCGTTTGTAAGCTAGGGAACAGCGGGGCCTACCTGTGCTGGGGCGAGGCGTTTCCCACGGGGTTTGAAGGCCGTGGATGCGGAAGCCAGTCGCACAAAGAGCCCTCAGCGAGGAAGGCCGTGAGCTCCGCGAGGGGCCGCGAACCACGGGCGGTGGGCGGGGCCTCGCAGGTGGTGGCCCCTCCGAGCGGGTCGCGCCGTCAGGGCGGCTAGGCCCAGCCCGGCCTGAGCGCGGCTCGAGCAACGCGAGGTGTGGGACGCTTCCGGGACAGGAAAACATCCCTCCGCGGGTGAGGGCGGAAGTTCCCGAAGACGTGAGCCATCCTGAGGTGTTCCCGTTCCAGACGCGGCCGCTGGGAGCCATGTCCGGTGGGTGAGCTGAGTCCGGAGGGTGACCTGTTGGCCATCTCGGCCTCCCCGGGTGGCCCGAGAGCTCGTCTCTGCTCTGCTCAGCAGGCCGAGGTGGAGCTCGGATCCTGTAAATCGATTTTGGAATCATTTTTCTTCTGTATTTCTTTCTGGTGACAAACTTAATCATTTCCCTGAAGATGTCCTTGTTAACCTTAATTCTTGAAGTACATGTTTGCTGGGAATAAAGTTCTAAGTCAACATTTACTTTCTTTTAGCACCTGGAAGATATCTTTCTGTTGTCTCCTGCCTTTTTGTTGCTTTGGCTGAGGGAGCTGCTGTTAATTCTGTTATGTTGCTGTAGCCAAGTGCTGAAGCCAATTTGTTTTCTCTTTAGTTGCTTTTAAGATTTTCCCTATTTTTTTCCTTCCCCTATTTTCTCCCCGTCTTTCTTATAAATCTAGTTGTAGATTACTTTTTTAAAAATCCTGTTCAAAGTTAATGGGTTTATTTAATCTGTGGCTATATTTTATTATTATTATTTTTTTTAATATTTGGGAAAATTCTCACTGTTCTCTTTTCAAACATTTCTTCTGCCCCAATTTCACTCTCTTTTCACTTTCTGGGTATCCATTTAAATTTATTTTAGACTTTTCCCACTTTCTCCACTAATTTTTTTTCTCCTTTGTGTGTGTGTGTGTGTGTGTGTGTGTGTGTGTGTGTGTGTTTTCACTAAACTTCTATGCTTTCTGTCCTTTTGTCTCTCTCTAGTTCAGTCTGGATATTTTTCTGACCTATTGTCTAGTTTATTATTTCTCTCCAATTCTGCATCTAATCTGATAAGTACATCCATTGATTTCTTAATTTCAGTTGTTTTACTTCTATGTTCTGGAATTTCTATTTGGTCTTTTTTAAAATCTTAGGTCATTTTTTACAGTTTTATCTGTTAAGTTTTACATTCTTGAGTTTTAGAAACTTGAACATGGTAAACATTTATTTTGAAGTCTGTTTCTGGTGAATTTAGTTTGCCCTGTTGCTCTTTCTCTATTGTATATTCTTTTTCCTGCTGTTTCTCCTTCATGTTTTCTTTTCTCTTCTTGTGCTATTTTTATTGTGTACCAGGCATTATATTTAAAAATTGATAGTGAAAAAAATTAATTTCCTTTGGAGAGGATTTTTGCTTGCTTCTATCAGCAAACAGGAGGATCATGTTAATCCATTTTCAAGGACCAAAGTTACCTGGTCAAAGTTGGGCTTTAGTCTCTGTAAGGGATGGCTAACTTTCACTTCACACTCAATTATAGTGTACAACATTTTGTGGTCCCAATCGTGAATATGGGGAGTTTACTAAGAACCCCACCCACCCATAGCAGGCAGTGCTTTTTGCAAATTTGTTTTTCTAGCTTAGAGAGTTTGTCGAAATGATCACAATCTCTCAGCTGCCTCTTCCGAGTTGACAAACATCCCCACCTGCCCAGAGCAAAAGCAGCCTTAAATACATGCTCACCAATCTAGTGTAACAGTGACTTTTAAAATATAGTCTTAAACTGTAAACAAGCAGGAAATTGTAAGGTAACCTTAAAATGTAACCTTTAACACTGAAAACAGGCTACAATGGTAGCTCTTATTCTCACAAAGGAGCAATTTGTAAATGTAAGGTCTAGAAACATGTAAAGTTTTCATTTTCCCAGGTGTCACCTAGAAAGCAGGAGATAACAAATTGCTAAAATTCTCCAAACCTGTTACATGTTAATTAAAAATAATTAACTCCCTTTGTCTCTAATGCATTTAGCCAGTTAAAGAATCACTGGGAGGGAGATTGCCCTAAACCTCCCAGATAGATGGGCCTTTTGTCTGTCCCTCTTGTTGCATGTTGACTGACTGATTATCTCTCTTTATTTCTGAACCTGGGTATAAAACTGAACTGGAAAAACACTCCAGAGAGGCAGACTTGGTAAAATTTCCCCTGTCTTCCCACCGGCATAAATTAAATTATCTTTTTCTCTTCAGCTAGTTTTGATGTGACTTCTATTAGCCTGGCCGAGCAATGGACCCATATTTGGGAAGTACCCCTTCTTCACTAGGTTTCTTTTTTGTTGGATTTTACTGGATAATCTTTTGCTGGTTTGTTCCTTTTCAGTCCCTTCACATTGATTTCTTAGTTTGTTTTTTGTTTTTTTTCTTTTTCAGAAACTAGGTTGGCAAATTTGGCAATATGAGTTAGCTTTTGTTTGCTTTTTCTTCATACTTTATTCTCTGCTTTCACTCTGCACTTTTCTTTCACAGCATTTATCAATGTTGTAAATATGCATATTTTAGTTGTGAACATATTTTCTATCTACCCTTCCCACTAGACTATAAATACCTTGAGGTCAGGGCTATGCCTTTCTTGTTCAGTGATGTATAGTCTTAGTGATTGGCACATTCTAGTAGTTTAATCAATATTTGTTGAGTTGATAGATGAATACTTACCCCATATTCATCAATTCAACAAAATTTATTGTGCATCTACTGTGTGCCAGACACGATTTGTTGACTTGTGAGTTCTCTCCCAAAATACAGGATTTAACACCCTTGCTAGGATACCAGCTCTCTCCTATTATGAGTCATAGAGGCATGGAAAAATAACAGCACTTGCTGAGGAAGTTGAAATGTCAGAATTTCTGTGGCAGATGAGGAAGGAATTAAAAGGTCAGGGAGGTGGGAGTGCTGGAATGAATAGAACATGTATGGCTGGAATATGTGCCATGTGATTATGCTCCTCAGGAAGATTCAGAGAATGTATTTACCAAAGCCATATGCAATACTCCGGTCAGAGAAATTTAGTGGTGTATTCCATTTTGTAGGCCAGGAATGACAGTAGGAGAGATTGTTAAAAAAAAAAAAAAAAAAAAAAAAAATTGCAATTGGGATGATGAGACCTTGAAAAAATAGAGGCCAGATGGTAGCACTTAACCACCAGAAGGTAGAAATTATAGCAAGACAGGCAAGGTCAGAGTGGCAGCCAAAGGGAGGGAATTTTGGAGATGGTTACTAGAACATGACATCCCAAGGGGGAAAACAGATGGATAGCCAAGCAAGGTACTACTCACCTTGTCCAAGCAGAATAATTGAGGATGAATAACTGGGGGACTGAATGTTTACTTTCACTTCAACTTCAATCATAATGTACACAAAAAAGTTGTCACTCTAATAAAAAAATCATAATTCCTTCTCAGATTTCCAGACCTGAGCCAGTTTTCAGATGTGGGACCTAAGAGGAAGGCCTCTTCAACATAATAAGATACCTGGTAGTCATCTGTCCAGTTCTTCCCTAAAGGGACCTAAGTTAATTTGTTTGGATAACCATGTACTGGGGAAAAGAGAATACCCAGACATTCCTAAGACTTAGACACCGGGTCTGAATTAACACTGAAACTCCAGAGACCCAAAGCATCTTCATGGCTTCCTGTTAGAATGGAGACATCCAGGTGCCAAGTACAACATGGAATCTTGGACAAAATTCAGCATACAGTGTGTCTATTGGGTCTGAAGACACACCCAGCAATCATTTCCCAGTTCCAAATATATAATGGGGACTGACATACTTGGCCTGAGTGGTAACATCTGTCATAGTGGGGAAGACTAGGAGGAGCCTCTGAAACTGCCTCCTATCCTAGCCAAGATAGTAAATCAATAACTATATCATATCCAGGGTGGAGGGGTGGCAGAGATTAGTGCCACCCTTAAGGATCTAAAGCAGTTGCCAAATTACAGATGATGGGCCAAATCTGGTGCAACAGCCAGTTTTTTTTTATGGCCCGCAGGTTAAGAATGGTTTTTACATTTTTAAAATATCTGTAACAGAGACCATATGTGGTCTTCAAAGTAAAAAATATCTACTATCTAGCTCTTGACAGAAAAAGTTTGCTGGCCCTTATTTAAGGTATGGTGGCCCCCATAACATCTATTTTATTCACCTGTCTGGCTCCTGCAGACTCTGGATGGCTCCTAGAGGTTGACTGTAAACTGCAGTTACATGAGGTTGTTGGTTGGGAGGGGCATGAGGTTCATAATAGGAATAGAGAGAGGCAAGAGATAGGTGTAGGTCAAGAAAAAAAAAAAAGG
Organism: Bradypus variegatus; assembly: GCA_004027775.1. Lineage (NCBI taxonomy): Eukaryota > Metazoa > Chordata > Mammalia > Pilosa > Bradypodidae > Bradypus > Bradypus variegatus. The sequence goes on from PVKY010005492.1 coordinate 12,163, forward strand.
AAAAGGATTTCACTAAAAGAAGCATATACATTATCTCATTTAGGTATTTATGTAAACCATGTATATATAGGTATATGCTTATAGAAATTAAATATTAAAGGTTTTAAAGCAAAACAAATAGGGAAATTCCTGGTTAATAAAGCCACAGCTAACTTTGAAGAAATTCGCCAGGTATTAAGAACAAGTAGAAATAGAATAACTGAGCTAAATAGTCCTGCATAGACATTATGACCTAAAAATCCAGATCTTGAGTTGCATACATACATATATACATATATAATCACGTGTATATATGTATATAAATACATATCTGTCTATGATATCCATGTGTGTGTAAAATCTTCATTAAGGACTGGTAGACATTACTGGTGCTCGATAATCTTGTTGTCCTTTCCTTCTTGACACGTGAAAGACTGAAAACACCAGGTTCCTTGTAGTTAGAGCCTTGTGAAGAATAGGCAGTGGAAGGAAACAATATGTTTCTCTTAGTGCAGCCTCAGTATGGTGGTGCCTCCTGAAGTGAATTGCAAGGAGAGGATAGTTGGCATGGAGAGTTAATTGCCCGAACCTGAAGCTAACTTTCCAAGAGTAAGAAAATCAATGTTTTAGGGAGATTTTGGTACAGCTTAAGCTAACCTATCCTGACTAATAACTTGGAGAAATGAGTGGATTTAGGGGGGAAGAAGCAATGGATAACTTCTACATGGTTAAAATAAAATTAGTTGAAACATGGTGCAATATTAACTAAATGTAAACTTAACAATATCTGCAATATTTAAGAATATTTACTATTATACCAATGTTATCCAGAAAATATAGTAGTAGTTCACTTTTTCTGATTCAGAGTAATTTAAAATTTTCTAAAAATATTTTTATCCTTAACTCATGCCATATAATCTTTCCCCATATATTATGATATAATAAGTATCATAATTTAAAAATGGTTTCAATTTATTTTTCTATGGAGAATACATGTGACTTTTGTCAATATGCATTTAGAGATAACTTGTTGAGCCTCAGTTGCATTTTCCCTTACTTGTTTATGTGCTACAATTGGTATTTGGGAAGAAAAAGTATTTAAAGTAATTGAGAATAAAATAAGAAATATTTGAATGTTTGAAAGAATGAAGAAAAGACCTTTATTTGAATGTATAACTCTAGTCAGTATTCCTTTCCTTTTCTAGGTTTTTGGGTTAGGTTAGAGATTAACTTAATGGTATACATTATAGGAAAGCACAGAGTTATGCCAAAAACAACTACAGTGGAATAGTTAAGTTGCAGTCTATAAATTAGTCTGTTCATTGGAAATCCATTTTCTCTTCAGATTTACTTAATATAAGGAAAAACTGGATGAGAACCCCAGTCCTGGACAGTATAGTTGTGGATGGTATAATTATTTTATCAACCCATTGTTCTTGCTGACTCAGTGGTGCCTCCTTGTAAAATCTGAAATGTCTGGATAGTTTCCTGGTTTTCTTAAAGGCTTCTGCTGCTCTTCCGGGCCTTTGGAGGCCTTTCAGATGACATATTCTTGACTCATGCCACTAGTCTAAATCTTTCTAATGTGCAATTTCCTAGCTGGATCAAAAACGATAAAGGTGGTTTGTGTTAAGAATTTAACTTAGTTTTGTTTGGAAATAATACATATCTTGTCTCTTACCATTGTTAAGGCTGAGTTGAAAATAAAGTCTTGCCACATTCCCCCCTAAAGAAGATAAGCTCTTCATTATCTAATTTTATGACATTTGGTTAAACTCCAAGTTCTGTCAAAAATTGCCTATCTGTAAAATGCATTTCTTTATTCAGCTTTCACAGTAGGAAAATTGCTACTTATTTAACTACTCTTTAAAATGTTTTTGTCATTTCGAGTTGAAATCCCAGGTTTACCATGGGAAAAGATTTACTTTCCAAAATTCCACTATCTCTACAGAACTATTTATACTCTACATGTTTTCAATAGTACTGTACACATTGTTCCTACTAATAGGTGTCTGTGTTTAATAAAGAATGAAGTCATGCAATTATCCAAAACATATGCGTTAATACAGAGAGAAAAGCCAGACATTTTGGCCTCAATAGCCATAAGGTTTCCTATAATGACTAAATCCAGTAGAAGGTTGCTCAGTTTTCCAGATCATAGAGGCAAAAATTCTAATATTAAAGAACAAGGTGTTTGGAGACAGGCATAACTAAGATTTCAGTTCTAGTCTTGGTCAGAGAATCTGTATTCCTTTTCTGCAGACCCTAAGGACTCAACCCACTTTCTTCTTCTCTCAGCACTTGCTACACCCCTATCTATTTCTTGGAATTCTGTTCACTCAAATCTTAGCTGGGAATTTCTGTAGTTCCCTTTTTTTTTTTAAATTTTCACCAGGGAGATTCACATAAGTCTCTAATTTTCAGTGTAACATTCTGATAATAAGCTATGTGGCCTTACACAAGATACTTAACCTTTCTGAAGCTCATTTCCCTCGTGGTTAAATGGGGAAAAATATTACTACTTCATAGAGTTGTGATAAATGAGATGTCTTGCATAGCAGTTTTAGTAGGTGTGTGGTTAGAAGTTCTCTCCAACTGTTCACTCTTACTTTATTTCTATATACAATTTGAAATTTGAAGTTTCTTTCTTTAATTGGTAAGACTATTTTACATTGGTATGATAATTTGTGGCTTACAAAACATTTTAATATATCTTGTCTCATTTGCTGTTTCCCCTATTGTGAGTTAGGTAAGAATTATTTATTCTTACCTTTTAGATAAGAAAATTGAGGCTCAGAGATTGATGTGTCCAAATTCATAATGCCTTTCCGCAGCAGAGTGGAAATGGGTGGGAGGTAGTGATACCTGTTTCCTGAATTGAGGTGGGTTGTGGTACTGGAAACCAGAAGGTAAATCCTGGAAGCAGGGTCTCCAAAGATTTGTAGATGAAACCCAGGAAAACAAACAGAAGCTAGATTTCCATTCTAAATGACTATACAGACTTGGTGACCTGGCTAGATGAAGAAACCATCAGCCTGAAAGAATTCCCCAGGAAGGGACTCAGTTCCTTCTGGTCACATAGGGTGCATTCAGAAATGGACAGTGTTGAATGGAAATGATCATTGAGTGTTTCTACTGGGACTAATTAATTCCTTTTGTCAAAGTAGCTTACATTATATGTATAGAAAATGCCTAAATCTGTTTTTCGGATTAGCATCAAACTCCTCTAAAAAGGCATTTAACTTTTAATTTGTATGCATGCTTGGAAACACTGTTTGGACTTTTATGAATGACATACCTAATGTCATGTGCATGATTACCTTGTTTCTTGTCATTCATTTAATGGATATTTCTTGTGCACCTGGGATGTGCCATCTCCTCTGGGGATATGCCAGTAAACACCATCATGGAGCTTATACTAGTGGAAGAGATGTCTATAGCTTAGCAATAAGAAAAATCATGTTTGGCATCCAGAAAAATTTTAAAAATTAAAATGAATGAAACATAGAGAAAACTATGAATGTAATTGGTTGAATTAGAATTTTCTCACATCTGATATCATTAAACTGGCATTATCTACACTGCTGATTTTCTAAAATTTTAGTAGCAGATAGAAACAAATTCATTTTCCCTGTCACAGTTCCATTTGTTTCAAGTGTATATGTTTAATGTCTCAAGTGTTATCACTTCTCCATAAATTTTAACTTGTCTATTGTGCTAAGAACACAATATTGTGATATACTAATTTTGATTTATGTATATAAGTATTTACTGCATGTTACACTTTGCTTGTTTCTTTGCTTTTGTTCATGACATCCATACAGTTTTCTTAAACTAAAAGTTGTTATAATGAGATAGGAAATATTTTTTCAGTTTGTTACAGGAAAACAGCCCTCAAAAGGTTAATTTGTGTGATCAAATGGCACACAGCTAAAAATTGGGTACAAAATTTGAAACCAGTTTTTTCTGATTCCAGATCACATGTTGTTTCAAGCACCATATAATCCTGCTTTGTCTACAACAAGTGTATGAGTTCAATTTGCAAATTTATTTCATTTTCACTTCAATAAAAATACCTCTAATTTTCTAGACTATGGTATAATTGATAGATATCATTAAATCTCTGGATTTGTAATTTTTAATTTTACTAAAGAGTTCTATACAATTGCAGGAAATCCATTCAATTCATCATTCAATAAATATTTATTATGGACCTGTTATGTGTTAGACACTGTTGTATATTCTGAAAACTTGAAAAAATATAGAACTAACTGGCTTTTAATTTTCCCAGCAAAAAATATTCTGATCTAAATCATCTCCCTAATAGAATACATGCAATTTCTAAACTTTATGTATTTTACTAAATTGGAAATGAGAGATTTTAATTATTCTAAGAAATCTAGTATTATTCACAAAGAATAATTAGTCATTCAGAGTAATGATTAGCCAAATGATTTCATGTGAAGGGCCATTTTAAGAAACATAAAATTCTTCTTTAATTACCAACATTTTATTTGCATCAAAAAATAAATATGCTAAGTATTTGAGGTTTATTTTCTTACTTAGGATAAACATTCCCTTTGCATTTATGTCTATCATCAATATTCTTAGCAAGTCTTCTCTTTAATATAAGATCAAATTTTCAAAAAAAATTTTTTTCAAAAAAATTGAGGCTGTGTTTGTATATACATTACAAAAAGTGAATTTTTAAAATAATTTTTTCTTAAAGAATTTTTGAAAGTATGTATATATCTATGGAATGAGATAGATCAATTGCTGATCCCTTTTTTTTTGCCCAGGAGACCCAGGAAGATTACTTCACTTTGCCTGGAGACCCAGGAAGATCTATTTTAAGTATCTTGTAGTCTGTGATTTTCTCTGCCTTTGTTCCATTCCAGGTAAGCCTGGGTGAGTGGGGGTAGATGCTTTATTATTGGAACCTGTAGGCAGAACAGATTTCTATATCTGGTTGAGCACAATATTCTAGGTTCATTCTGACAGATTGAGAGAAAGGAATTTCAGAGTTTTAGATGCACAGGGGAGAAGTTGATCGAGTCAAGTTTCATCAAATTTAGCCTTGTTGAATCTCTGAAGGGGATATAATAAGAAATCTATAGATTGGGTTTCTTTTCTATAGGCCCCAGGAATGTTAGAATTTTCAGGGACTTTGGAGGATGTGTATGTAGTCT
>PVKY010005493.1:0-17308 GCA_004027775.1 Bradypus variegatus
CTGCAAATTCCATGGATCCTCTGCTTCCTCCTTTACTCACTTCCAGTGAGCCACTGATTTCATTGGGTATTATGGCTCCATTGTGAGGGCTGTGATTCCTTGGGTAAGTCACTTAATGTTTTTGGGCCCCAGTTTCCTTATAGGTAAAATAGAGGTAATAGTAGTACATACTTCATGGTGCTTTGGGGAGAATTTAATAAGATGGAGTATCTAAGACACTCCACACACTCTTGACATAGTGTGCTCAATTGACATTCCTCTATTGCAAACAGAGTACCTCTCCCCAGGGAAAATGGAAACAAATTTTCAGCGTTCTGGAAAGAGATACAATCAGTTAAAACATGTCTTTAGTAACACATTTTAATGAAAGCAAAAGTAATCTCATTTAATTCATAAGCTGGGATGATACCTAAACCTGGTTGATGATGTTGGCTTTTCTCTCCGTCACAGAATTTCCAACAAATAAAAATTTTACCCGTTTGCATCCAATCCTGTTTTGGCCACCAATCCAGGCAAAACCATTGTCTCTTGGAGTAAAATACGAATTTCCTCACTTCTTTTTCTGCATCTGAAGCCAGGGACTTCATTGAATGAATGGCCTGATGCTCGGTGTTCAGCCTTTGACATCCCTGTCAGGTGGAGTCTCCACAGGGTCCTGGAGCCCTCCAGGCTGGTCTGGACACACTACAGGTTTTGGGTCTCTCACTGCCATGGATTTCTCTTCGTCACACAGTCAGAGCTTTTGATGCTGCCCTTCCTTATCAAGGGAGAGAGTATATGCATTAGCTTGTTAGATCAGTATGGGACTAACTCTCAATAACTGGGGTTTTCACAGTGAATGTGCGGTGCTGTGCTGCTCCTTTCACCATTCCCGCTGCCATCCCTATTACTTGCCACAGTTATGTGGTACTCAGCACAAGGGGGCCTGGGTTCCTTTGGGTCTTGGTAGTTAGTTGCCCATTCAGGAAAGTAAGGAATTTCAACCATAAGGAGTTGGCAAAGCATTCAGGAATCAAGGCCTTTTCAATTTGGTTCCCCCTTACTAACTAAAGAAGCACAGTCATGAGGTCTAGTTGAAACTTGGAAGATGACTGAATGACAAAAATTAATTATTATGTGTAAGTATTGCTTATATCATATATTTATGTATTATATATGTGTGTGTGTGTGTGTATATATATATATACACACACACACAGATAGTCTCAATCAAAAGTATGCTTTTTCTTTCTAAATTCATCCTACTTTTAAGCTGTCTCCAACTAAGAAGGATAAAATCACAATGGTGATTTTCTTTTGGCCAATAGATTTTCACAGTTCAAATTGACCTCTTGTCCTCCAGGTTGTCTCATAAGAGAACTGAGCCACTTCTCACAGTGGGGTTGGTAATTCCTTCTGATGTCCATCATATTACCCACTGGAGGATAGTGGAGGGAATCTAATGTCTATTTCCACACACACACACACGCACAAAGTCTTGGGAGGGCAGGAAAAATGTGCCCTTGTAGAATGTCCTCTAAGAACTGACATGGAAGGAAAAGGGGCTATCCTCAAAGAGGCAGACAGTCTTTGTCTGCCAAGAGAGCCCAGAACAGGTCACCTGCAGAGGGATGGAGTTGCTGCAGTCAGAGACCTAATTGCAAGGCTTGGTTTCTGACTTGCCATGGAAATTTCTCCCCCTAAAGTAAAAAAACAATCCAAACACACCTTCATTAGCACTCCTTTTACCTGTTTATTATAAAATATGTTTTCAAGGAGGGTTAGAACATCTTCAACCACAAAACTGCTCTACGAAGTAGTGATGTTAACTGTGACAGGAGATTGACCCCCCTCTGAGTCCAATCCTTCCCACCTAACAAGTTAGCCAGGAACACTGCTATCATGAGTGATGTGCTTTGAGTTTCACCAATCCTTCAGTAACAGTCTGGACCCCAGGTATCAGGTGGAACTGCCACGGCAGCAGAAGGGGAATACTCTCTACATCTAGTCTGTGCTTACATTAGCTCAGGGGGTTACCTAGTTATACAAATATGTGAGTGACTCATTGTAACCCAAAAATATGCAGAGAAAATTTCAGCTCACCTCTACCTCAGATGTCACACCTTCAGGCCTTCAGCTTTTTTTCTTGTCAATTCAGTTCTCAAAGATAACTCAGAGCAAACTGATCATTCTGATTAGGCATAATTACCACCAACATTCCAGATAGTCCAGAGGGGAAAAGACAATGGTAGGAAGCGATTCTATAATACCTGAAAGGCGTCCTCTCATCCAGCTGATTTATATTGTAAGGAATCCCTCCAAAGGAATCCTTATAGTTTGAGACAAGAAATATACATGAGACATTTCAACATTCAGCCAAACCGTTACTCCTTTTGCATCATATTTAGTTTGTTTTTGATTAAAAATTAGGTGAGTAAGAAAATGCATCAATAAGGGGAGCAAAGTGAGACCAGGAGGAAGCATAAATGAAGAACAATGATGATGATGATAATTTATAAAGAACTAGGAAGGAATTTCTGATCCACCAGTATTATTCACATTTAGAAAAAGAATGAGAAAGAGATAGAGAAGTAGGGGAAGGGAAGAAAGAGGGAAAAAGAATAAGTTTGAATCAGTCTTCAATTTGGAGAGGCTTCATCCTGTGGGAAGGCATTTCTGCCTTAATCATTTTCACTACTTTACTTACTTATGAAAACCATTGTCAGATGTTAATCATTTGTCTTGCTCTTTCCTTGGTTTGTAGGTCTCCAAACATCCATTTGGATATCATTGAAACTTGGGGTGACACTACATCACCCCTTTATTTGGGTGAATATGGTGAAAATGTCTGTCACCTGGTCATAATTTTTATTTCAAGAAAAATAAAACCTTTTCTTAAGAAATCTCCACCACACGAAGCCCCTTAAATAGCAGCACCTTTCATTTCTTTCTCAATATGTGCCACGTTTACTGCACAATTACTTGGACCTGACAACTTTAAACACAAAAGATTTGATGCTGCTCATACCTTGGCTAACCAGAAAATCCTCAGGGAAATGTGAACTTGTTCATACTCATAATAATGGCTATTTTCGTGAAACAATGTGTTATTGACCCAACATGACTATACATAAGGATTCATCCTTTAGTACATTTTCTATTTTACAGGAAGGTTTTCAACTGTTAAGTGTATTTTTATGCATATTTTATGGGAAAATAATTGCACATCCTCTGCATAGATCTTTACTATAGGCGTGCTACATGTATTCAAATTGCAGCAAGAATGAGAGGTGAGCATGGTTAAATACAGCCCCAAAGTCATGTTAAATTATCAGGGATATTTTTAAACAACAGCAAAACCTTGTCTCTGTACCTACTTTATCTCAATATCGTATTATTTTAAGGAAAGAAAACTTCATTGCATATTCCAGCAAAGTGTATTTGTAGGGGAAGGTTTAACAGAGCCAGAATGTGCAAGGAGTGAGAAAGTGAATTGATGGATGGATGGTTAAATGAATATAAATGAACTGACACCTTTACAGGAAAATAATATTTCTTTTCTTTTTTTATTCTAAAGATCAGTGGGTTTTGTATCTGTAATTCTTTCATATCAGCAAAGAGGAAATAAACTCTCATGTAAATCATTTCCCCCCCATCTGAAGCATATTAAAACCATGACTTTTTTTTTCTTTTAAGCAGACTCTTTTTTCCCTATTTGCTTATCAGTTCATCAACCATTACATTTTAAATGAAATTGCAAGACCCTTGTCCCTCCCCCAAATTTCAGCCTGATGTAGGAAAGTGGGAAGCAGACTTTTCTTGCTTTAGAATAGTGACCTAGATTCAATTACAGATAGAACCAGAAGAGAGAAGTGACACCTCACAATTTTCTTAGAAGTCTTGAGAAAAAAAATTAGAATTCCCAAAACAATACTTAATGGAAAACAATCTGTTTATTTTCTCATCCTTCCATCTTAGTTTTTCTATGGCTTAATTGCATTGCTTTGGTCCATTTGATTGTTCCTGGTATAACATCACAATAGGTTTCCCACGGGATATTTGGTATCACAAAAACTGGCATTTCAAGGAAATTTCTGAGTTTGGCTTTGAGGATGGATGTGTAGTCCTACAAACTGAACCTAGTCAAAATAAAAAATAATTGCATAAAAGGCATATTTTTTAAAAAAAGCAAATTACGTTACAAAAACACATCTATTATTATTGCATTGCAGACAAAGCATTGAACAAGGAAAAACGGAACACGGATATATATATATATATATATAAAATTATATATACAATAATAATTATTTTCCCCGTTACTGTAGGAAAATGTGATCAGAAGAAATAGAAAGGGGAGAATACTGTGATTCTGCTTATTGACTTTTATCACTAAATTAAGCATATAAATGACTTGAACGGGTGGCTTGGTATATTAAATTAGAAAAAGAAGAACAATTATTCTGTCTTCTTTTCCCCTCCCTCTCTGATCTCCGCCTGAACGGAGTCTCCGAGAGATAAGAAACATGGGATTCGGCCCGCGCTGCTGGGGTCGGTCCTCCTCACCCCGTAGTGAGGAGGCAGCTGCCTTCCACGCAGGATTTCCGATCAGGGTTTACAATAAGCGATATCAAGCCGGGACACACTCCCGCCCACCTTCACCGCCCCCCAAACAAAGAAGCCAAACTCGGCGCTCCCGAGAACTTTTGAGGTGTGTGAGGCAGGGGCAGGCTGTGGTAGGCAGGTGTGGACAACTCTACCCTCGCCGCGGGTTTGGAGCTGCCCAGCGTAGGAAGACAGCCGAAGTGGGCTGGTGTCTATGCGGTTAACCGAAAGGAAAAAGAACTGCAAACCCCGCAGAAGTCTGGGGCTGGGGTGTAGGAAAGCAGAGCAGGGCTGCAGCCTTGGTTCTTAACCACCACCTATGGCTGGGATTTCCCCGAGAAATATCTTAGAACCTGCGAGAGAGGCCTCGGCTTGGGCGCTGGCCGCGGTATCGGGAATGTGGGTGCGCACCCCGCCCTACCGTGAGGGTCCACCCGGCGCGCGAGGGAGAGCAGGAGGCGCCTGGCCCAGAGGAAGCCGACGAAGGATTGTTTCATTTCAAAGTGAAAATCTGCAGGCTTTGGCAAACGATATTCAAAAAAGTATATAATCTCCATATGCCGCTCAATGGAGGATCCTCATAATTTACAGCGGCAGATAAGGCTAGAGGGTGTAATAAAAAATCTGAAGCCCTCCCCTCTCCCTCACTGCCTCCTTGGAATTGCACCTTGGGCAGCGGAGCAGAATCCGGAATGTGAACTTCTCCCGACATATGTTTCCCGCAGATAAGTAAACAATCTGGACGTGAAATGGAAATGGTAATTAATGCAGTAATGCTGTTACACCTCGAGTGTGCAAATCCCATTGACTCGCCGCGCCACGGGGGGTGCCGGGCGATTGGGGACAGGCGAAGTGCAACCCGGACGCCTGCTCTCTCCCTCCTCCCTTCCTCCTCCCTCTGTCCCCGGGCGGGGCGTGCGGCGGGCCCGCCTGGACACCGCCGGCCTGCGGGAAGTCTCCAAAGCCTAGCGCACTCGGGACTCCAGCCTCCCTGGAGTCCCGCGAGCCAGGCGGGTGCCACGCGATCGCCTCCCCAGCCTGCCCAGCGCGCGCCTCTACCTCTCCCACCCCCACCTGCCCGTTCTCGTTGAGGGATTTGAGGATGGCAGGACCTCCGGGACTCGGCCACGAGGCACGCTGCTGAGCCGGGAGCATTAGGAGGTCCCTCCATCTGGATGTTCAGGGGCGTCCGGCGCCCTAATGCGGCCTGTCGCCTGGCACGCGGCTGTCAGGTCTAGCCTTCTGTCTACTTTCTGCTCCTGGCCAAGGTCAAGTGCAGCCCGGTTGCCGGGCGGGCAGAGTTTTTCTTAAGTCCTTTCTCATCCCTATCTCGGGGCAGTGATCTCGTACGAATTTCTTCTCTTCGTGACTGTAGAGTGAGAAAAGTTTGGAAATGGCCACAGACTGTCAGAGTAGCAGAAGTCAACTTGATATCAAGGAAACTTGCAGACTTCTCTCTATCTCGGTCAGGTCTGGGCCCTTCCCCTCCCCATCCCCCTCCGCCATTTGGGGGAGGGGGGACGGATAACCAGCTCTGGGATACCAGCGAAGGGGACTGAGAATATAAGGGGAGGCCTCCCAGGGGCGTCCCTGGCCCACGGTCTTTCTCGCTTCCCAAGAAAACTCCCTTGCCCAGGCGCCCCAGGGGCTGAGAACGAATTCGCGGGTGACCAAATTCGCAGGACGCAGGGCAGGTGGTGGGGCCAGGGAGCGACGCCGAGCCTCCCTCTTTCCCACATTCAGTCTCCTTCCCAGTGCTGGGGCGGACACTCCTAAGCCAGGCGTCCCCGGCGCTCACCAACCCGGGATTACGCTGGGCGACCATGAGTCTCCAGCTGAGTGTCAACGCCCCAGGATTTCTAGGTCCCCCCAAACCCCATTATGTTCTTAATTACGCTGCGGTGACCCAGATTCAATCATTCTGGTCCAAGGCCAGAGCCCAACCCCGCAGCGCCAGGTAAGACACCAGCCCAAGTTAGCGCCCCCACCTCTGGGTCTGCTAGGGCTTCAGGCCAAGGCAGGGCTAGAGACTAAGAGACTGCAACCCTCGGCGGAGGCGGGAAGCACCCGCCTGGGCATCGTCAGCATCCAAATCTAAGGGCTCCCTTCTGCCTCTGTCTTCTTCCTCTCTCACACGCACACACGCACAATCCACTCCGCAAATAAAGCGATGAGGGTTCTTAACACGAATCTTGTGAATTATGTGATATTCAAATTCAAATGACTCGAAATTTATTGTCCCCTTGAACAATGGTGACAAGGCCAGAGCTGGAGAGGAGCCGAAGGAACAGGGAATCCTGAAGGACAGTCCTGGAGCCACCGCTCACCAAGTTTTTAGGGCCCTGGCAGTCTCGACGTCTCCAGAGAGGCTTCCAAGCGGGACGCTTCCCTGTATGGGCGATGTAATTAAAGTCCCCTTGACCCCGCCCAGATCGAAATACCACCCTGCTTTGGAACACTGGAAATTTCTGAAGGTTATCTCGCTCCCGTTTTAGAAAGCAAATGTTAAGGTGAGGGGCTCAGATGTCAGTTACTCACACCTCTGTGATTTACTCTAAGCAGCTAGTCTTCCCATCTTTAAAGTTAGCGGCGTGAAGGAAATTGACATTTTAATGGGAAAACTTGGAAAATGGGAGAGAATCAAGTTTTTGGAATCGGACCCTAAGCTGGTTAGGTTTATAAAAGGCTGCGGAAGCCCTCCGTGGGAGACTAGAAGCCAAAACCTGCTATCTATAATTCATCTCCAGTGGATGTGGCCAATGAGTCAGAGAGTCGCCTTCCCCAAGGCTTAAAAAGAAAACCTAGCTAAAACTCAAACAACTCTGTCCCGGCGCTGCCGGCTCCACCTGGAGCGGCGGGCTCTTAGGTCTGTCTCTGCGGTCCTAGGAAACCGCCAGCGGAGAAGCGTCGGGAGCGAACGCAGCATGTATTGGGGTCCATTTTGTGTGTGTGTATCCCCTGGAAAAAAACGCACCCCCAAACGAGAGACCCAGGTCCTCTTTAGCACACCTGCGGGAGGGAGACCGTGACGACGGGCGGGAGAAGCTCAGGATTGGTGGTTTCTGCTCTTGCAGGGTCCTGGGCGCCCCCCTGCACGGCTGGAGTTCGGGTTCTCCCCGCGATGCCAAGAGTCAGTCAGGGCAACTCTCGGCTGCTCTTGGCTACGCTGCGCTAGCTCTGGAGAAGCGGCTCGTCTCGACTGAGAGCGGGCGGGGCTCTCCTCTCCCTACAGGTTTGCTTTAATGATTTTCTTGAAAGAAAGAGACAGTTGTGAGCAAACAGGTTTGACAGCGGCTGCTTTCCCCCCACAACCCCCCCCCAGGGAATTTCTTTTTGTCTGAGTCTGACTTCAAAGTCAGTAATCGGCTGCTGTCAGCGGCGTGACGAGAGGAGAATTTCGGCTGTTAGGGCGAGTCGCGACCGCGCACGGCTGCTAAGGCTCTGCGGCCGCGGGGCGAGGGAGGCGAGGCTGAGGCAGGCCTAGGGAACGCCGGTAGTAGAAGAAAGCCCTTCTGGGAAGGAAAGAAACTAGAAGTGCGATGGAAAGAAACGGCCAGGTACTTCTGCGGCTTCAGGTCCCGGGACCCACACAGTGCTTCTATCCACTGAGGACTGGAAAGGGGTCTCAGTTACCCGACCGCGGGTACCTCCGAATACAGCGCGCCCTGGTTTCCTGGGTTCCCCTCGGGGTACCCAGGGGCCGGGCGCAACCCGGGAACTCGGCTGCAGTTTTTCAGCTTCCCCACTCGGACCGGCCTGGTGCCTCGTCCAAGCTTAATTTCTCTTTGAAGACTGCTGGGCTTCCTGGTTGGGACGTTTGCGCAGGATTCCTCCTTGGGTCGGGGTGCTCTGTGCGCCCAGGACGCTCGTGCGCCGGGCTCTGCGGGGAGACACCCAGAACCCTGGAAGCTTCATCTTAGGAGATGTTAAAGGACACTGAGCTATGAGGAAGATCAGAGCAGCTGACAGGACTGTCAGTTGGGGTTATATCAGACAACGAAAACCGCTGAGCTTCCTCCCCGGACCTCCAGGGCTTCCCAGAGGGCAGGAGGAGGGGCCTTCCCTACGCTCCTTGAGCCCCCAGACCCGGCGGCCACCAGAGGCAAGTCACTTCCTAATTGTCTGGATTTGTAAGAGTGTTTTGTGATGCTAAGTAAGCGTGGGGCAGCCCGCTCCGACTCCCCCCAAACCTCCCCCAGCCCGCCTTTGTTTACCTTCGCCTGATCGCTCGTTTATTTATCTATCTATTATTTATAGGCGTCCCCTCGTATTCAGCGCCCGTGTCTGTTAATTGTGTTATACCATTTAATCCTAACATCGGTCTCAAAAGAGCTCTTAATGAGAAAAGCATATACAACACGGATCACTTTGCTATTCAGCTCAGCCAGATGGACAACTGCTAACTTAAAAAAAATTAATAATAACAGTAATGAAAATCCCCCCTTGGGAAAGCGGTTCGGATGAATAGGCTCCAAATAACACCTCAAACACTCCTAATTGTTTTGAGGACAATATACTGATCCGCGGGTTTCGGCTTTGGTATTTGTTGACAACGTTTTCTGAACACCTCGAGCTGCGGACTCCTTTGGAACTGGCAGAGGCAAGCGCACAAATCCCTCAGTAGCAACCGAAAGCCGACAAGCCCCTAAGCTGCGCCCCCTCCTCCGCGGACGTCGCACCACATCAAAGAAAATGGGGAAAGCACGCGACTTACGGGAAAACACTCGTGAGCGCGGCTGTGGGGGCGAGCCTGGGTGGGGAGAAAGACGCGGAGGAGCACTCTTCGATTTTGAGGACAAGTTCCAAAGAATTGTGCTGGATGGGTCAGAGGGTCCCATCTCCTCGCGGAAAACAACCATCTTCAAGCAAACATTCGCACCAGCGTGGAAAGAAAAGGGCCCTTTTCCTTGTTTGTTCAACACCAAGGGCTGAGGGTTATTTCATTTTTAAGATACTTTTAAACTTTTTGAGGTGACACTATAGCCTTTTTTTTCTCCCTTTGCTCCCACAGGGTCTTAGTAAAAAGTCTCCTACAGTCTGGAGCGGAAACCCACGATACGATTTTCTGCGTTTCTTAGAATTTTTTTTTCCTTTCAAATTAGGAACCAGAGTCGAGCCCCAAATCCCCAGAAGAGCCGGCAGCAAAGTTTCCAAACACCTGAAAAAAATCTGTTTCACCGTTCCCCTCTCCCGACACCCCTCATGCATTCAACTTAACACCCACTACAGGCTCGGTGCTTGGCGCGCAGCTGGTTCCCGGGAGAGTCCGGGCTTTGGAGTTTGTTTCAAAAAAAGTAAACGCAACCAAATCTCAGAGATTTCGGTCGGCCTTTGTCTTAGTTCATTCGCTCCTTGAAGTGGTCTGACCCCTTTGTGAAGAACGCGTAGAAGAAGCGACACCCCAAGGACAGATACCTTAGATACCTTTGTCCAGCCTCTAAAGGCAAAAAAAAAAAAAAAAGCTACTTAGGGCGTGGTCAGGGAAGATCCCAGACACCAAACACCTCTGTACCCGGCCGGGCTGACGGTGCCAGGCGCCTGAAGCACTCAGCCTCCCCGCGATCCAACTCCCGGGCCCAGGCGACCTGGCCTCCGGGCTTCAGATTTTACGCACATCAAAGGTTACTTTTTACGATGACAGATTGTCTTTATTCACGTCTTTGTTCAACAAATGAACAGAGTAACGAGGTAAAATCCTTCTAGGTACATTTCAAAGACACCGTCAAAACATTTATGTCCATTTGGGATGTTTTTATTCTTTTAATTTTTTTGTCACTTTCTACTTCCTGACTTCGTAACCCAACATTCTGTCTAAAAGTAAACTTAGGTCGCTAGGAGCACTGCTTTACACAAAGTAAATGACCATGTGGGTCCTTTTTGTTTTTCCTTTAAAGAAGCAAACACTATCATAGCATGGTTTTAAATAGAAATGTTTTCCTTTCTGTAGTTTTAAACTTTGAAGCCTTGCCCCCCCCATACACATATGTATGTGTATGATGGCAAAACACAGACACAGCTAACGCTTTTCTTCAGGGTGCAAAAGAAAAAAATATGCATATTCTAGATATAATATCAGGATCTGGGAGTTAGGAGTCCAAAGCCCATCTGAAGAGAGAAAAAGGGACATAAATAAAGCAAAACTGCCTACTTTTTTGTCCAAAGGGGGTACAGTTGGAGGTTTGTTTGGGGTAGGGGCAGCTGTGTAGCTGTCATAACGTTTGCAAGTTTCTGGCACCTGTCTGCGCCTTGGGTCCAGGAGGACGCCCCACCCTTCACCCTGGAAGAGAGAGGCAGAGTCTGGGGTTGGGTAGAGGGCAGTGGTAGGGCTGGCCCCCAGGCATCTGCCGGCAGTGACTAGGCGCAGAGGACAGGGTGCAGACACCGCTTCCAGGCTGCCCTCCAGGTCTGGCGGGCCGGGCTGGGGGTTACATGGCCGTGGCGTGGGCTGACGAATAAGGGTCTAGGCCAGTCTTGGTCATACCCGGGAAGAGGATGTAAGCGACGGGGGGCTGCAGGGTGGAGGCAGACCAGGCGGTACAGTTACAGGGCACCACGTAGCCCGGGTTGGTGGGGGACGGGTGCGTGTGCGTGTGCTGACTGGGGCAGCTGAGGCTGCCGAAGGCGCCGTTCTGGTAGCCCAGGGTGGACGCGTAGGGCAGCGTGCTGGTGGCCAAAGTGTGGGGCACTTCACCCATCTTCTGAATGGCGCTCGAACTAAATTGCGCAGGGTCCAGCAGGGAGTAGGGCGCCGAGGCAGGCGGCAAGAAGGCCCTGGCTTTCTCGGGCGCGCTCAGGAGGCCGTCGGAGGCCCCCACGGGCAGGCCGGCCGCCTTGAGCGGGTCCGTGTCGCCCAGGTAGGGCAGGGGGAAGACATACCTGTCTTTCTTGAGTAGGTTCTTGGGCTTGCGCCGCGGCCGGTACTTGTAGTCGGGGTGCTCTTTCATGTGTTGGGCGCGAAGTCGCTTGGCCTCGTCAATGTAGGGTCGCTTCTCCGCCTCTGACAGAAGCTTCCATTCCGCGCCTAGGCGTTTGCTGATCTCCGAGTTGTGCATCTTGGGGTTTTCCTGGGCCATCTTGCGCCGCTGGCCCCGGGACCATACCATGAAAGCATTCATGGGCCGCTTGATGTGGTCTGAAGGTTTGGACATGGTCCGGGCGGCTGGCGGGCGGGTGCGGGGGTCGCCGGGCTCGGCTGGCAAGCCTGGGTGCGGTTGATAGTCTGTCTGTCCTTTCTGAGACCGGGTTCTGGGCTCCCCTGGCCTCGGCGCCGCTGGGGGGCGGGGGGAGCCGGGGAGAAGCGCTGACCCCACAAAGTTCAGCTGATCATGCCAGTCTCGGCCTCCAGGCAGCCCCCAGGGGGCGATTGGGGGCAGGAAGGGCAGGGGAGGAGAGAGCGGCTGGCCGCGGTCTGCGGGCACCAGAGGCTGGGGCCCAAGCACCCGAGTCTGGGGATTAGGCGTCCAGGTAATTTGCTGGCGAGGGCAGGAAGCTCCTCCTTCTCCCCTTCTCTACCTTCACCTTCCCTCGTTCCCTTCTCTCCTGATTCTCCGGCGGTGGCTTCTCCCCTCCTGCGGTTTTCCCGGAGCTGCCTCGTCTAGCACTGCACCTGGCTGAGATTGCGGGGAGGCTGGTGAACAAGAGCCAAAAGCGGCGAAGTTCAAAGGCGAGGTGGGCCGGGACCGCACGCACTCTGACATAAGCGCTGGGCGGTGACTCCCCAACCTGGGCGCCCAATCAGCAGCAGAGAAGGCGAGGGGGCGCACCTGCCTACGCGCCGGAGGAGGACAGAAGGAGAGCGATGGGTGGATGGGTGTGTGTGTGTGTGAGAGGGAGAGAGAGGAATAGAGAAAACAGAGCGGCCAGCTCGGTACTGGGAACTTGGGTTACACAGTGTCTCTGGTACAATCAACAAATAAAACTCTTCACTCCTCCAGCTTTCTTTCCCGATTGTGCCCAGGAGAATTAGAACTGCGAATACGAAGTCCCGGGGAAGGAACAGCAAAGGGAGCCAGCCAAGAGTGCGTGTTGATAAATAGGATAGCCTTGCCACGAAATGCAAGATCAGCACTCCCCCCACCCCCACCCAAAGATTCTTGGAGGAGAAAACAAATTCAGGGTAAACAGCGAAATAAACTTTTCGTGCCAGACCCTCTGCGGTCCTTTGGCTGCGCTCTCCCGGGACGCCCGGGAGGCTCAGCCTCCACTCCTGCCCAAGGACGCAGCGTTTGGGCGAAGCTCTGAGTTCTCGGCCGGTGGAGCTGTGCGCTCCAAGTCGATGCCGCAAAGCCTCCGGTCGGGTAATACAGAGGTTGCTAACCCGCGTTGGTGAGCCCTGAGGGGCACCACGGCCCTCTCTTTACTTTTGGGGGAGCGGGAGATTTCCATCATAATTCCTATATATGTTATTATTATTTAGTGGTTTCATACCTCCAACTTTTCCCTCACAAGTATACAAACCGGAAGGTGTTTGAGCGGCTGGTCCTGAGAGCCTTCACGGTGTCCCTCTGGCAGCGGCCGTCGCGCGGCGTCTCAAACTGTTTCTGCGCTCAGAAGATTTGTCCCTGGGTGCCTCTTCCCACCCAGCTCGGCTGAGAGGCTTGCGTCTTGCGTATGATGAGCATTCTTCGGGTAAAGAGGAGGAAATAACCCGCAGAGCTAACCTCCGCGCCTGTTTCCTTTGAATAATTGCCTGCCCGATGTGAAATGCCCTTGAGGGAAATATTTATTAAATGGAAACCAGTGTCCCGGGCCCGGCGGGACCTGCGTGTGTTACAGGCTTATTGGCTTTTGCATCAGCTTCTCTTGGGAGCACCAGCCAGAAATGCGCGCGCTCTGCTGGCCCGGAGGAGCAGAGGATGGGGGAAAGGTAGACAGGGAGGGAGGGTCTTTCTTTAGCATGTAGTGTATCAAGTTTGAGACGAAGACTTTGCTTCTCCTTCTTGCAATTAGACGCGTGGAATTTCTCACCCTTACTACGCTCTTCAGACAGGTGGGCACTATTCCCATTTTACAGATTAGGAAACTGAGGTTGAAAAAGGCTACGTGACTTGCAAAAGAGACTCAGGTAGAAGTGGTGACGCCGGATTCCAAGTCTGGTGTATAGGATTCTAAAACCTCTAATTTTTTTTCCACCTCACGCGGCGCCACGTCTGAGGATTTGATGGTGCGGCAGCCAAACGTGGAACTTTCGAGCAGACACGAGAGCTTTCGAAAACCACCATGCAGACAAACCGCACTGGGGGCCTACTTCATGCCTGGTCTTGATTCTCTCCGGCTCGGGTCAGAGACCAGGCTTCCCTGGGTTTACACCCCGCGCCAGGGGCGCCACTCCGGCTTGCGCTTGCGACCTAGTGCACAGCTTTTACATTCCTTCTCAGCCCCAGCCCCGGCCTCCCGCAGGAGCCTTGATCCTGCCCGCTACCCTTGTTTTTCTTCTGCAAGAAATTTCATTTAGCTTCGGATTCCAGATAGTAACATGCTTTTCCGTTTAGTTCCGGGAGGCTTTCCCAGAGTAGCAGGTAATTCCTACTCAGATCCACCAGCACCGCGCTGCGCTCAGAGCCTGCCATTGTCCAGGGGCCAAGGGAGTTCCACGGGGCGATCCCGGCGGCTATGGGCAGGAACAATCTCTCACACCTGCAGAGAGATCCGGTGCCCGACGGAGACCTGCCAACCTCTCACTCGGGGACTCTCAGAGAACACAAAATTCACAACCAGAAATGTGGGTTAATACAAACCAACCACTTGGAATCTCGGGATAGGAGTGCGCCCTCCTTCAATCCTATTTCCTCCCCCTCCTACCACCCGAGATTCTCTCCAAAACGCTGGAGCTCAGCCCCTAGTCACCATACTAGAGTCTGAAGCAGGATGAAATAGTACTGAAGAGGGAGAGGCGGCAGGGTGGCAGTTTGTGGGCAGAGTACCACCCCTCGTCCCAGGGTTCGGGAGCCTCGGACTAACTACTTGGGGAACTCACAGGCCCAGGCGGGCGCCAGCGTCCCGGCTGCGCGACTTGGCTTCGAGGCATGAACTCCATGCTGGGAGGGGCACGCCTTTCTGGCCCCACATCTCAGAGTCTCTTTGGCAGGTAGCGCAGACGCGCGCACCTCCTACGCAGTGCTGGGTGGCTGCGGGATTATCTAAGACTCTCCTTAGAGTTAGACTAAGCGCAGGCTTCTTGGCTCCAGGGGCCTAGCCCGGTGCTCCCTCCAACCCGTCTCCTCAACAGAGTGCGCTGACCCTCGGAGCCCTGCCTCCCTCCAGGGCTAGAACACGAGGACAGCACGTCCCAGCGAGATGGCCCTGGGGAGGACCAGCAGCTTCGGTCACCCCTGTCACAGGAGAGAGGTCGCCTAAACGCGACCTCTGCTTTGGCCGCAGCCTGAAGCTCAGGCCTGAGGCCACTAGGACACTCGCCAGGGCTTGTCGTCAGGATTGGAGACGTCCCTGGGACAACATCTTTCCGCTTCCAAGTTTGCTTGGAGAACACGAGCACACTACTCAGCACCCGCTGCTTTAAGCAGCTCAGTTACGCAAAGCACACGGAGTGCGGGCCTTAGGTTTCTCCGCCCCTGAGTAACAGGGATTCTACCAGCGAACTGTTACAGTTTGGGTAGAAGGGAAGAAAGAAGCCCCAGAGGTCAAGACTTACTCATTTTTCTCCGGTGCCCTAGTAGGATTCAGGATACGCCTTCCTCTCAGCTCTGGGGCTTTGCATGGGGCATTTCCCCTCTTCTTTTGCTTAACTCCCGTTTGTCGCGCCATGTCTCCAGTTTGTCGCGTCACCTCCTCTGAGGAGCCTTCTTGGATACTTGGGAGGGACTAGTAGCCTTTCTAGCCCTCATCCTCACGCCCTCTCCCTCATGTGCGCTCTCCCCCCGCCTCTCGGGAAGCCCTGTCTCAGCCTGTGGAGCCCACCAGACTTCGAGTTCCTGGAGGTTGGAGACTGTGTTATTCATCTTTGGGTACCCGCTATTAGCACTGCTCTGGACGCA
Organism: Bradypus variegatus; assembly: GCA_004027775.1. NCBI lineage: Eukaryota > Metazoa > Chordata > Mammalia > Pilosa > Bradypodidae > Bradypus > Bradypus variegatus. The sequence continues at coordinate 15,579 of PVKY010005493.1, forward strand.
GAGAAAACGCTTCATAAAGTTTCCTTTATCCCAGGCCTATGCAATCTTTTCTGTAGGTGTTCCCCCAGCCGCCACCACTTGCAGCTGTCGGGACAGGACCCCAGATGCTAGGCTGATAGAGGCAAGTGAGAGAGTTCGCCCCCTACCCCTTCTCAGGCCAGCACCCACCTGTCTGACCTCAGTTCTCCTCCTCTTTCTCCAGCCATCAGCCCTTCCTGTCTGGTGGGCAGAGGCCTCCACTCCGCGGTCTCCGGGACAAAACGGTCAGCGGAGCGCGGGGAAGGAAGGTGCGCAGACCCTGGCACAGAGCGCGGCAGGGTCCGGGGACTTGCCATTCATTTTGTGCCTCGCCGGCTTTCGGAAGAAGCTAGGAGAGTCGCCTGCATCCAGAAGGGTCAGTCGCGGGACGCTAGTCCTGCCCGCAGCCCCTCGGGAATCCCGGAAAGGAATTGAGCGAAGTTCCAGGCACCAGTTCTCGGCAGTCTCCTGACAGCCCTGGCTCCAGGTCCCTCCCGGGAGGGTGAGCGCGCGGCGCTTTCTGTTGTTTACCTAAACCAGCGTTAATCAGGCCTATCCTAAGAACTAGCGTTGGAGGTGATAAATTGATATCTGGAAATAATGCTCTTGGATCAAATCATAACTTTTAATTTTTATTACCAAATTGATGTTTTTAAGTTTGGCATCTCCTCTGCTTTTTTTTTCCTGTTCTCGATTTTTGTATTGAGACCTCATACCTCCTATCACTCAAGAGTGCTCAAAGGACCCAGGACTCTAGTCCTTTTAAGACATTTCTTGGTAATGATTCTGGGGTCTTCCCTCCAGAACTCAACTCAGCCCACTTTCTGAAATTTGGTAAAGCTCCACATGTCCCTTGCAGCCAGGCTGGCAGAGAAGGGCCCAATTCCATCAAGAAACAAAGAGAAACTGATTTAAACTCGCTCACAGTACAGACCCCTGGAGCTCTGGGGACAGCTTGCTTTTGCTGACAGCATAGCTGGCAAAGCCTGCTTGGCAAAGCTGAAGGACACTTCTGTCTCAACACCCTGAGTGTGCCCAAGTAAGGGTACTTTCTGATACTTCAAACTGCCTTAACTTGAGTGCCTGGTATCTGTTTGAAGCAGAAATCATGAAAAGAGGAGGGCATAATATCTGCATATATTTCCTGAAAAATGGGGGGAGGGGACAGGAACAGAAGAATAGTGCTTTGAAAGCTTATTCATTCATTACTGCAGCAGATACTTATTGAGCACCTACTATGCGCCAGGCACTGTGCTGGGTGCTGGGACACAGCAGTGAACCAGAAATGCAAAGGTCTTTCTCCCTTGATGCTACAGCCTGACATGGGCACTGACCATAAACAAAGAAACAAATGCCTGGGGTGATCTTGGCTCCATCACCAACTAGTTGGGTCACTCTAGGCAAGATACCTGACCTCTGTGTTTGTTTTCCTGGTCTGTGATATGGGTATAATGCTTGTTATCAGTACTAAAGGAATTAATACTTGGAAAGCCCTTAGAACAGGGCCTAGCAAGTAGAAACTGCTCAATAAATGGTCAGATAATATTAGTTCATCATTAAATATATGAAAGAGGTAATTTCTAATAATGATGAGGGCTAATAAGTGAATCAAGATGATGAGTTAGTGGGTGAGGGAAAGGGAGATGGTCTAATTTAGACCTGGTAGTCAGGGACCTAATCACAGGAAAAAAGGAGTCATCCTCAGGAAGGAA